>JAOUQZ010000047.1:20236949-20253385 GCA_028564935.1 Neosilurus hyrtlii | reverse complement strand
TATGTGTATGTGTATGTGTATGTGTATGTGTATGTGTATGTGTATGTGTATGTGTATGTGTATGTGTATGTGTATGTATATGAATTTATAATTCTGTTTAAATTGCTAAACCAAGCATATAAAAATGATTTTTACTTGTAGGCCTCAACATATTGCCATCTCTGAAAGCTGGATCTTGTACTTCATAAATTTTCATGGAAATGTGATGTCAAAATGTTCCAGTATCAAGCTTATAGGTGTTTGTCTGCACGATCTTCATCAGATTTATTTTCTGTCTCGAACATGTATGGCTGAATTTCATTACTGATGCATTCTGCAATGTTTTGGTGATGTTTTGCCATTTCTTACAAATATGTTATGAGGCGCAGCCGACAACGGGCGCAGACTTGTGCATGTGTCATGACACTACTGGAGTTCTGGATTATTGCAGCAGTCTGCACCTTGGTGTCGTATCAAAAATCAGAACTTTTAAATGCAGATCGATACATACAATGTTAGCCTGCGATGGTCTGATGAGCTGTTTGAGGTACCCTGTCTTCTGTCACTGTCGGTTGTGATAGGCTCCCGCCTCCCCGTGGCCCTAGTAAGATTAATCGTTTTGGCAAATGAGGGAGGGTCAGTGATTAGATACACACGTTGAAATAATTACAATATATGATCACTTTTGTCGTGCAAGTTGTGTTTTTGTGTAGTCCAGAGTGTACGTGAGTGGTGTGTGTGATGCTCTTTTGAGTTCGCCGATCCGGTCCAATTCATGCAAATGAAATTCCATTGTTCCCCCATAATGTGTTTCTGCTCTTCGATTCATCCAGGATAAATTTCTACTCTACTTATGGCAATAACATTAAGGCCGAGGTGGTTTATCATCTTCCTGTGTGTTATATAATGTGGCATGGCTCTTTGAAAACGATTTTGAGCTAGCTGAATATTAGTCTGCTCTTAATGGTTTCATTTTGTCTTATTAAGTCTTGGAGACCTGTAATTACACCATTACTTATTAATGAATCCATCTTTTGCTGTAAATGTTTAGCAGCTTAGTGATAATGAGAGGCTGTTACATTTTAAATTGATTAACTGAGTGTAATAAGCAGGCTAAGCTTTGTGTGGACGTATCACATACGACTCATTTTTTGAAGCTGACATTTGCGTATTAGAGTGTACTTCAGTTTGGATGAAAGCCTGACCTTCCAACCCCATCCTCTCATCTCATTCTTTGGATTTGTTTTGTACTGCATTGTTAGTGTTAGACATTTCACACATTAAAGTGAGAACCTGCTTTTCCTGACCTGGAAATTTGTTTTTTTTTATTTATTTCATGGATGTGTTCATCGTGAGTAGGTGTGTGAATCACCAGTCATCACCCAATATACAGTAATATACACTGTACCTAGGTACTGATTTGATTTATTGTGATTACAGTATACATAAATCGCCACACAAAAGAATTGCGATACACAACTGAATCAGTTTCCCTCCAATTGGAAGTTTTTAGTTTAAAGCAGGGTACAGTAGTGAACTACTGGTTTATCTAGCCCTCCAAATGAGCTTTGACTCTCTGGTCTGCAATTGGATTGTTTTATGGACAATTAAAAGATTTAGAAAACGAAAGAAAGATCTAATCTGTTATTTCATTACGGGGCAAAATAGAGCAATAAACTTTTTCATTAGCAAGCTGAAAATATGATGCTGTGTTCCAACAGAACTACTCACTCACTCACTGCTTAATTCTACTACGACCGCAGAGAGGCTGGAGCCTATCTCAGCCGACACTGGGGGAAGGCGGGGACAGCTCATACCAAGGGGCAGTTTGGAACAGTCAGTTAGCCTACTGTGCATGTCTGTGGGAGGAAATGCAGTACCTGGAGGAAACCCACGCAAACATGAACAGAACATGCAAACTCCACACAGAAATTACCACGTAATCAAACTTGGGATCTTGCTTTGAGGCAAACGAGCTAACCACTACGCCACAGTACTGCCGTCCAGCAGAACGAATTTCTCAGTAATAGGGTAAAGAAATTATTATTATTATTTATTATTATCATCTCACGTCAGTGTTCCGGAATATTCTCTTATAAAAATGTAAAAAATATTCTATTTTTGACGTAATCAATTGAGGGGGTGGGATTTATGCAAGCTGCTTTGTGTCCATATGTATATACATTGAAGACACTGAAAAGGACTTGCTGACATGTTCTTGGTCACGGAATTTTTTTTTTTTTTTGACAATGGACTAATGTGACCTGTTGGCTACAATGGGTTTGACCCCCTCGTTTAAAGCCACCATCACACTGTGCATGTTGTCTCACCATGATCCTGCCCTACAAATACAGATAACATCCTGAGCTACTGAAGCCACACAGAATCCGAACCTTTCAGGGTTTTTTTTGTGTGTAATGGTAATTGGAGATATTTGTAGCTGCGGCAGTGTAATTGTGTGTCTAATGTGATCCAGGATTAAAGTGAAGTAAGAGCTGGCCTAGATTTAGTTGCACTAATCTTTGCTTCTTTTTAAAGGCTTCTCATGCTTTTAAAAGAGTGGAATTATAGCTGTAGGGTTTGCTATCTGTAAGAATTCATTGCACACCATCTTGTGTTAATTCATTGTACTGAAATATTTTCGAGGGGCGTTCCCCGTGACCCCGGAACGTCAGTGTCCTGCTGGGGGAAAAACAAGATCTGTGATGTTGAGCCAAACTTCTGGAGAATGTTCCTGGGCTTGGTAACTCTGTGCAGTTATTAGGTGTGGGAACACTTTAGAAATTTTTTTGCAGCATTGGCCCAGAGCTGAAGTGTTGAACTACAGAGCTTTGGATTTCCCCTTTCCTAACCCGCTAAATGTATCCTGCAGAGGCTTACCTACTGAGATGAAGAGTTGAATCTGACGTGTTAAATAACTCTGAATGTGCATGGCCCTGACCTAAGGTAATAAATCCTCAGAAGGTTTGGGGAAGGGAAGGAACTGGAGATATTCTGAGGTTATGAGTGTATAGGCCAGAGCCTTGAGGGAAGAAAGTGGAGGAAGTACCAGGGAGTCACTCAGGAAGTTATCAGCTGCGTAAAAGGACCACTTAATTACCCAGGCGAATGTAGGCTGGAGCTGTGTTGCTGTTTTTTCATTATGCTCAGGAATGCCTGCTGCCTGAGTGCTGAGCTGGCAGCGAGACCGGCTGATGATATCAAAACGCCTGGCTCACAGCCAGGCCGAAAAAACAATTAGCATGCCTCCCTGCAGAAACACAGTCACTTAGCATCTGCTCGCAAGTGTTCCAAACTGGGCATGTAGTATCTGGAAGAAACTGGCCCACTGTTATTTGGATATGAAATGTAGGGAGAATGCTGTTTATGAGATCTGGCAATAAGGCATCATTATTATGGTGATGATGATTATTATTGTATTGAGAAACTAATGATGACAATAATAATGCCCATGTTTGCTAATGGGTTCTTTGTGACTGAGTCCTGTACTGCTTCTTAAAGGAAAAGTCCAACCTGAAATGCTGAAACTTTATTGATGTCCTTTGTATTTTCAGTGCTAATTTGTTGGTTGGTGTTGTTATTGCCGTGAGAAGTTAATGGTTGAGTGCTGCTCTTTCATCAATGCAGTACATTGTGAGCACAGTCAGGTTTCACCATCGGTATTTACAATAGAGCAAGTGCATTTTTTAAAAATTCATCTCATTTACCTATTTGCCAAACCGTCTAATCCTACTAGGGCCGTAAAGAAACCCTTGCAAGCATGGGTAGAACATGCAAACCCCACACAGAAACGCCCATGCCCAGGACTTGAGCTCGGGAGCTTCTTGCTTTAAGGTGGGCATGGTAACTACTACACCACTGCCTGCTTATTTTTTCTTCCGTGACAAATGGAGTTTTCATGGCGGTATTGTGATCACTGGTGTTTGTCTATATCTCTGTCTGTTTGCTTGCTTGTTTGTCAGTTTGCCTGTGAAAAATTTTTGACCACACCCATGCAAGGATTTTCACTATACTTGTTGGGAACACCCGAGTCCCACATATGATTTGATTTTGGAATGTCACAGATTTTTGGATATCAAGCACTAATAACTTAAGCAGGGCTGTGGTGGCTTAGTGGTTATGGTGATGGGTTACTGATATGTAGGTCAGCGGTTCACCCTCTATCACCACTGTATCCCCTTAGTTGCTCAGTTGTATAAAAATGATAATTGTCCGTCGCTCAGGATAAGAGCGTCTGCCAAATGCTGTAAATGTAAACAAGTGACAGGAAACATGCAGTTTCTTTGGAACACTAATAGGGAACCTTATGTGACACAGTGTGAGAAAAGCAGGTTAAAGGCACTTTTAGTGTTTTGGTGATCATCACTGTAGATGAAAACCTTGGCACAGCCTTTTTTGTTTACTTTCAGTGGGAACACTGATGCACTTTGTCAGTTTTTTTTTAATTATTGGTGTTGAGTAGTGAGGCAAGTAGATAGATTTGTCGCTGTTGTAAATTAGTAAGCTTATGATAAAACTCCACTAAATTTACAAGAAACTGTCGATCGATCACAATCTACGCAGTAAACCTAAAATTGCTGACACATTTTGACCTTGAATGACCGAAAGGTAAAAATCAATATTGCAGGATTTTCAGTGCTTATGATTTTGCAACGAGTGCCGAGCATACTGATGTATGTAGGACAAGCACATGGGATATTAAAACCAGTGCTCATATAGGGGCTGTTTGCTGCATTGTCCATGCTGTGTGGCGAAGGTACGCTTGAACTCCTGGTCTTGGTTTGATTTGTCCATATTGCAGGAAATGAACGTGTAGTTTAGAAGATTTGCCTAGCCGATGAATTGAAATCTTTCATTGAGGTGGATTTTTCTTCAGCTTGTACTGGTTGGAAATTGTGAATTACCAGTGGCAACCATGTCAAATACTGCATGTGTTAAAATGTGTATGTTTAAAGTTTGGTAGAATAGTCCCAATAGCCGCTCGAGCCTGTTCCTGTAAAAATGCAGTTAGCGTAGCTTTTTATGAGCTGTCAGTGCAACCAAACAATACACTTGTGAGGAGGTATTCATATGTTTTTCTTGTCACTTTGCATGTCGAATGTGCTGAAGTGGAAAATGATGTCATTACGACTTGTAAATCAACACTTAGAAGGCACCATAAATGCAACATTAACTCTCCATGTCAGTGGGATTGTAGGTAAAGTAGTGAAACCAGTGGGGGAAAAAAGGATCTAGCATGTCAGGGAACGGCAGTATGGTAGCATAGTGT
This sequence comes from Neosilurus hyrtlii, assembly GCA_028564935.1. NCBI lineage: Eukaryota > Metazoa > Chordata > Actinopteri > Siluriformes > Plotosidae > Neosilurus > Neosilurus hyrtlii. Next base: position 20,248,137 of record JAOUQZ010000047.1, on the reverse strand, counting down.
CTCCCTGTATGTGGTTTTCCCTGTGCTTGCTTGGGTTTCCTCCAAGTGCTCCGGTTTCCTCCCACAGTCCAAAGACATGCACATTAGACTAAATGGCTGTTCCAGATTGACTGTAGGTGTGGATGTGAGTGTGAATGGTTGAATGTGTTGCCCTGTGATGTGCTGTTCAGGGTGTACCTGGCCTTTGCCCAGTGATGGTTGAGATAGGCACTCCCTTCCCATGACTCTATTAGTATGATTAAGCAGTTCAGCAGGTGAGTGAGAGTGTCGGGGAAAGTGTGTAAATAATTTTGTATAAAGTAGGTTTTTAATGCTACAGAAGGATAAAGAATTCTAAATATTGAAAGGAACGTGTGCAGGGACCGATTTGTTCTTTTAGCAGCAGGTTAACTGGTATTGTTCTTAGAAAAATGACTGCCTGTTATTGTATTTAGTGACACTTGTAATAATTTCATTGTATTTATTCTAGTCAGTTCACTGAAGTGGGTCTTAAATTCTGAATGAAAGTGATCACATTTTAGGTAATGCATTGTTGAGTAATTGTAATCATTATTTTTAGATTAAGCAACAATAATTTTGGGTATAATGTACAGTATATTTTGTAGGAATGTAGAGAAACCTCTCTGATATTAAGCATGATGGGGCTGCAGATATTCCGCTCTAATGAATCATCTAACCAGTGATGCATGATTCAATAAGATTGAGGGGAAATTGGAATGAGAAGCAAGCTGTCAGTCAAGTCAGACTTTTTCCAGAAGCACGTTACTTGGGATCTTGACTTCATTTTGGGTTGAACACTAACTAGAATTGGAGTCGTTGTTGAGGGTCAGTTGATGAGATTTTTTTTATGTGGTATTTAGATGTGATTGATTCATTGCACAAACCAATAACACCAGTATTGATGTACATTATGAGATGTCTTTGCTTCTGGATGAGTGAACATTCTTATGTGTCTAGATCATGGGGTTAGAACGAATAGACACTGACCTGTTAGTCACTGCATGATTATAAACGTGGTAACAAATACTTTTTGTTGAGAGTGTGTGTGTGCGTAGCGATTTTGAAGAGCGGTGGGAGTTTACTGGATGGCTTCAGCTGGAGCAGAGCAACCAGACATGTTTTCTGACCAACATTCTGCCTGTGCCTGCTACCTTCATTTGACTACTGATTATATATACACATGCGCGCACACACACACACACACACACACACACACACACACACACACACACACACAGAGCCACTATGCCTCTCAAATATTAATTTCATTTGGGCTATACCACATATAAAGTATCTCATTTCATTCAGGCCATTTTGCAGCTCAACAGAAAATGAGGCAGGAGAAAGAAATCACGGTGTTTATTAAACTCAATTCAGTTCAAAATTGGTGTTTTCATATTTGACCAGAAAGTGCAGGGATGCGATGCGAAGGTGGGGAGATCATTCTCCGAGATGGACAGCATCTCTTATTGCATCATTATCATTATCATCATCGTCGCTGTTATGAGTGTGGTAATGACGGTAGGCTCTGTAATAGACCCCTGACATCTAAGACAAAAGCAAAGTCGCAAATACAGACGGAGTCATGCCGCTCGTCGCCATCAGCAAAGCACGATGAGTGTTCTGCAGATTTCCATCATTTCATTATATACTTGCTCCTACACACATGGCCTCATTCACTTGTCATATAGCAGGAAATGAGCCTTATTGTAGCGTCCTGCCTGCATCCCTTTAATAGATTGTGCACTGACAGGCGTGTAGCCATCATGCCTCTGATATGAGTCTCTCTGTGCCTTGCACACCACTTGCCACTCGTGGTGTCCTGCTGTGTTACAGTTTCACTCAACACCCAGCAAAATCACCTACACAATTTTAGTTTGTAACATATAAGAGAACCATGGGAGAATGGATCCCATTACATTAATATTTCTGCTTAAATGTGATGACTCCTGAATTCAGTGATCTCAAGCTTTTCAAGAACAGTGCTCAAGTTTATGGGTGCTTGACTTAAAAATAACTGTCGTACTCTTGAGCTATAATCGCTTTACTCTGTAAAAACTAGCACAGAGGCAGGTTATAGTGGAAGTCCTGAGCAAAGCCCTTGGAGGGTTGTCCTTTGTCCATGCCACCACAGGAAATACACTGAGGCTACTGTGTCACTATTACAAAACAACAACAACAAAAACCATATTGGTTATTAATGACCTTTAAACCCAAAAATACTTAGGCTCATAAGCCACCGCTCAGACTCCCACACAATAAAAAACACTCAATATAAATTAGGTAAGCACAGTACATCAAGCAAAACAGCACCTAACATTAATGGCGCATGAACTCCTTAAACAAGTTAATGAAATTAATAAGACAGGTGATGGTGAATGGAAATCAACTAGTGAAAGGCAATGAAAAGAACTCAGTGTTAATCTTTCCTGCTTTCGCTCCAGAACTTAGTCGGGAAAGGCAGAGGAGACTTTTCAGCCATTTAAAGGAGCCACGCAACTCTTATAACGCCAGCCACGGACACCAATACATATAGATATCTATCAGGACCTCTGCCTTTATGCAGTGCCTAAATCTATATATTATTTTCAGTAGTTCTTTAAAACATCTCTTGTCAGATGGTGTTTCTAGATTTTAAGTCAGTATTTTTTAAGAATATATTTTCACCCAAAAATAAATCAGTCTCTGCACATATTTGTGTGGAAGGCGAGTAGGTTAAAGACTATTCCTTATCGAACTTAGTGCTTTATTTATAGTGTGAGCTATGCGTTTTGGGTTCCACCACCTGTTGCACGACACACTTATTAAGAGGTAATCTGATTAATTAAAAATATAGCACTTTTTAGGAGGGAGGGTAACTAAAGTTTGTTTTTTTTTTTTTTAATGAGTGTAACAGTCAAGTGATGTGGATTTGATGTATCAGATCAAAGGCAACTGGCGTGTAGAAGTGTTTAAACTGATGTTTTTCAATTAAAGTAATTGTACAAGGTTAATTGCTTGCAAATCAAATTCTTCAACTTTTCTTCACATATTGATCAGAAGCAGCTAAGTCAGTACATTGTATTATGTCTTAGCAAACTCTGTATTATCAGATCGTTGCTTTATGACTTTAAGATCTTATTGTATTGTGTGGAACCTGAGATTTGAACATCTAATGTTTTTAAAGTGAAGAACATTCAGGACTGTGGAAACACTCATGAGATGGAAATGCTGTGTAATGTCGTATATCGTTCCTTCTAGTAAAACATATGGTCACCAAGTGAAAATGAAGACGCTTGCTAAAAGGAACATTTTTTTTTTATTGTGACACAGTTATGTAACATATATTTATATATAACTATGTTGCAGTGGTGTGTATAATATTTCAGAAACGCATCTGCAGAAATAAATGTGAAGTGCTGGATGGAGCTGTGGCATAGCCCTCTGCCTTATAAATTGGTGACCAATGGGCCAATGAGCTTATAAATAAGATTTCAGCATACTTACAGGTTTACAATAGAAATTCCTAGTTGTTAGCCCTAGTTTGTGCTCCATTCCCAAAGTATATTGGGCCCAGATGTGACTGCAGTTATATTGCCTGGCTTTGAGACCTGAATCAGGGTAGGAGCCAGATTGGTGATGGTATTCATATAAAATGGATAGCATTTGCCTTTTCTTTTTTAGACTGATTAAAAGCTCTTTCCAGCAAAGCCCAGACTAAAGAATATACACCTCACTAAATGTGTTTATGGGGCAGCAAAGTGGCATAGTGGTTAACACGTCTGTCTCACAGCAAGAGAGTCCTAGGCTCGATTCCCAGGCTCGCCAAGGACATCTGTGTTTGGTGTTTGCATGTTTTCCCTGTGCTTGTGTGGGTTTCATCCAGGTACTCCAGTTTCCTCCAACAGTCCAAAGACATGCACTTCGCCCAGAACCCAGCCTCCCCACGACCCTAGTAGGATTAAGAGGTTTCGAGAATGAATAAAAACCATTTCTTGATGAAATGATGAAGGCAAAAAGACTTTAACATTTCCTGGATCTGTATTATAATCTGGATCACTGCCAAACTCTAATCAATTGTTTCTTGTATCATTTCCCAGCTATTCTGAAAATTTCATCAAAATCCATGAAGAACCTTTTGAGTTTTGTTGCTAAAAGTCAGACAAACAAACAAACAAACTAACGCTGGTGAAAACATAACCTGGAGGTAATAATAATAACAACCCCAAGTCTTTTACAGTTTCTTCCACTTTAATATGATGAGCTTTACCTTTCCATGTTACAGTTTTATACCAAACAAAGATAAATAAATAGCCATTTATTCTCATCACACTGGATAATTTTACTGATGATATGAGTGATCAGGCTGATCACTAAATCTTTGTTTACTGAAAATCCCTTTGTGTTAAGTGTCAGTTTTTCTGCACCCAACTGGCCGGGTATTTTTTTTTTAATTCCATGTTTTAATACATCCAGCTGTGCAAAGCAGTTTCAGCCTAAAGGAGATATGTTATTACTCTTTTTCCCAAGTTGATATATTTTCCTCTGGTCTTATTAAAATGTCTCTGACATACTTTGGTCGAACTAATGTAGGAGATGGAAGAAAGAACCACAGAATCATTTTCACCCAGTCTAAACAGCCTTGTTCAGTCCAGCTGGTTTGAGTCCTGTTCCTTTAAATGATAAACCACTGCTCAAACACACACCTTTTCCATAGGGTGTGCTGACACAAATATGACTTTGTGATCATAGCAGTGTTCACGTTATTTAAGAATGTTGATAAGATAAAGTTCATCTTGTAGATGTTCAACTAACAAAAACTAATAGTGTTTTTGTGGAGCCTACAGCAAGCGATGCCAATGTCTAAGAAAATTATCACATATCTAATACCACGACAGCCTAGCAATTTCCCATATGAACCGACATGTCAAAAATTGTCCTGGATACCGAATTTGATCCAAATCATCTCTAAAATCTTTTGTATTCTTCTTGTCCAAAGCAGTTAACAAATTACAACATTGTACTATCTGACAATGTTAAAAAAAATCCTTAAAATCGCGAATCTGATCTGGATAATCCATCTAAAAGCTAATAATGTTTTCAGAGGCCCCACCTCTGGTAGAAAGTTCATGAAACTTTTTTTTTTTACATAATCCTGTTTACATAATCCTGCTAAAAAACAAAGACTCAAACCATAGTCAAAACATAATTTCCTTGGTTTCAGTTTAGCCAACAACAGTTGGTAATGATCCCTCTTGAAGGAGTAATTTTGTTGCCATTCCTGCATTGTACTGGCCCAAGTCCACAATAACAAAGGTAGCAACCAAGTTGCTAGGCTGCTAAGCTAACCTAACCCTTACTAATGTAATATTGGCTAAAACGTCTACCAATCTGCAGCATTGTTTGATTTATGAATGTGTATGTAATTTACCTTGTTTGTAAGTGTAGCTGATGGTAATGTTCTGTCAGTGTCTTAAGTCGTAAGCAGGGAGGTTGGGGCCACAATTATGACCATGATGCTGTTTTAACTGGAAGTGAATTGCCACAAGAGTGAATGTTTTCCCATTCACGAACCTGGACTATTAAAGTAGTCCTTTTTAGCTTTATTGTATTGGTGGTATTACTATTCGTACGTTTATTGGGTTTTTTCAGTTGGCCATGTTACTGTCTGTAGTGGATAGATTTTTTTTTTTAGTTTGTATTAATTTGTACTGTTTAATGAGTAATAAAAGAGACATTTTGGCTTTCCCTAATAATTATTACATTATGCTGTGATTAATCATATGTTTTGAAGTTAAAATGTTAATCAGTTGAGCTAGAACATTGTGTTTTTGTGAAATCCGGCCCATGGTTCAACAAAGAGAAACGTTTTGTTTTGTCTGTTACTCACTACTCATTTGTTACACTGCTTACTCACTTTGAAGTACTGCCTGGTGTTGTCTGAATGAGTCATGCATTTTCAAATTTTTTCTTTCTTTCTTTTTTTGTTTTTTTTTTTGTGTTTTTGCACCAGGTCTGGGGTCAATCGATTAAATTTTGTATAGTTAGTGCAAACACAGAGTAATCGTGGTGTTTAGTAAAATGATGTTTCATTTCAGTTCACCTTTTTCTGCAGTTAAAAAGTATTTTTTACTCCCTTCAATTTCCTCATCTTATGTCTATCTGTAATTAAACTTAACTATGTTAAACTGTCCATTAAGCTGCACATGAATAATTCTAAACTGATCAGTTCATGAACAGTAACCATACCTTACTGTGTACTATACATGGCATTGTTGCTATCCTGTTTGATGATTCATAGTATTCTATTCTTTCTGTTGAACAAAATGTCACTATATGATAACAGAAAATTGTTGTTGATCAGATTATTAGCAATAAAACAAGCAATACACTTAAAGAATCAGAAGCATTAAAATATTTGAAAAAAATGATTCAGTATTTTGTCATTACTGATTTCTTTTGTGAGTCGCAGTATAAAAAGTAGGATATCTTTCTGTCAGGGTTTATTTCAAAATAATGACCAAGTGACTCTACATAAACCCTTACTTAGTGTATGCAACCTAAATCCTTATTTTCAGTGAATAATATTAGTATGCCAAACTTGATATTTTAATTAATATCATCAGTATTCATGGTGAACTGTGAGACTCGTTGCCCAACAAAAAAGTTAAAATATGAATTAATGTTTGATGAGCAAGAGATCTTTTGGGTAAGGAGATCATGCAGCTATGTGCAGCGGGTTCAAATGGAAAATTGTGATTGAGCTCAGGTTTATTTAGCACATAGGTAAGGTGCATTATTTTTTCAGCCTCCAGTCCTTTTGAGAGGTGTTTCACTAGATGATGTAAAGTGTCTGTGGAGATTCAGCTATCATAGCATTTGGAAAGTCAAACACTGGTGTTAGGCAAGGAGGCCTGCTGTGCATTTGGAGTTTCATCGCACTGGTGCTCTTGGGGGTTGAGGTCAGGGTTCATCAACTCTCACTGTGTGCACAAGGGCCTTGTTATGCTGGAACATGTTTAAGCCTCACAGTTTCAGTGAAGAGAAATAATAATACTACTGTATATAAAGACCTTCTAGACAATTGTGTGCTTTTAACTTGGTGACACCATAAGGTTTACATGCAGGTGTGATGGCCAGATATGCACATAATGTTGTTCAAAAAGTGTAGTTAAAGGTGCAGATTGTAAATTTTAGCCTTATTATGATCTGATTCATTGAGGGGGAAATGATTTACAATTTTGCTGTGTAGTGGATTTTGTTGTTGTCTTAGATTTTGCTTTCTGTTTAAATTTTTTTTGACCTGGAAACGAATGTCAGTGCTGCATTTGACTAAAGAACAAAAAACACCCCCTCTACTTGGAAATACTTAACTTACATGGGAACTCCTTAAACTTGTAAGCAGTACAGGAAGTATAATGTCTTACTTTAAATGAGTCTTAATGTATATCCACTTCTTTACTTTGTATCATTCACAGTATAGACATGTTAGATCATTAGATCTGTGACACAGATAACTGTTTTAAGGAGGGAACAGTGAGTTGGCTAGCTTGATGCTGACCAAAGATGAGCATGGAAGCATTTATGGTTTTTCTCCTCAATGTTGCTGAAAAACACGGCGGTCAAGAGTGATGTAACTAAGTTCTGACTTCCTGCTTCCAAGGTAAATTGAATACTGCAGAAGGTATTCCATTAGATTGACTTTCCTTCCATACTGCTCGGGTTTATTGCAGCAGTTGGGCTGTTCAAATTCAAGGGATCATTGTGTTTTCTTCCATCTGGTCTTGTTATAAGAAATATTGGGTTCTGTAATAAAGTCTGCCTATTGCAAAAAAAAAAATCCACCTAAGCCTTCAAGGTGTTGTGTTTGGCTGCAGTGGCTCTGTCAGTACAAAGTCATGACTAACCGCCAAATGGTCAGCCTCCCCAGCAAGCAGGGTGTTCACTAATATTTTAGCTGATGTCTATGTCCATGCTTTCTAGGATTACTTAGATTTATTTCATTATTTGATTTAAGTAGAGTGTAATTCAGCTTTGTTAATGTTGTTGATTTTTGAATTAGATGTAGATCAAACCCACATTGTTTTTCCTGTTGTGCTCCGTGTGGTTGTGATTTGCTAGTAAATAAGATCGCTCAGTAATAAGGAATGATGCACAGCAGGTATTGCACATGTTCGGATGGTACTGTCACAACTAATGTCTCTCTCCACTGAGCCTTTCACTAGTGCACGTCTGCACGTAGGCTCTGGAGAGACTATTTATCTAAGTATTGAGCTAAAGACAAACCTGAGTCTATAGTTTTACATTGTTTTTGTATGCCAACATTTTAACTTTCTCCATTTTTATCTGGTTAGTGGAAAGTTAACAGCCTCACTGTGACATGAATCGACAAGAGCAGTGTTAGTGGTCTTTATTATTTTATTATATATTCAGCTATAAGCTAAAGATGAGAAGTAATACAGCTTTATGATAAGCCATACTTTTACTTATATTATCATTGGCAGATCTTGGAGCTTACAGATTTGTACATGCATTTAATGCTGTTTTTCATGATGTAATATGAAGGGTTGAGAGCCACAGTTGTTTAACCCCATGAAGCTGAAAACTGAGAAGGCCATATTTTGACCAATATGTATAAGGTCTGTGTGCCAGAATGGTCCCTTTATTTTCCTTATGATCTGGAGTCATATCGTGAGCATTATCCCAGATTTTTTTTATTTTTAGATTGCAAAGACTTTAATGTAATTTTTTATCAAAAGTAGTTTTCTATTCGTTTCCCCACTCTGGTTGTCAGCCCTTCATATGTAGTACAGCTCACTACAACAGAGGCGCAGTAGTAGAAACCCCATGCTCATGTAATATTGTTCCCATACGTGAAATGTTCTTCCACTGACTTTTCATTGACTTTGAAAAAAGCATTCACTTTATTTTGGATAGGTGTCCTGTGTCCACGTGTACCCGCCACAGGAAACCCGATAAGGCTACTTGTATATAGAACTAACCCATCAACATGCATTAAAATATAAATTATTTCAACAAGTTTTTGTCACGTTGAGCCTCTCAGCATCAGGTGAAGCACACACAGCAAATGAAAAGAAACAAGTAAACCAACAAAAACAAGAACAGATTTATTATTAATAATGAAACTGAGACCCAAAAAAATAAAAGATCATCAGTCACCACTCTGACTTGTGGAGAATATTAAAAAAAAATCTCACCTAGGTAGGCAGACTAAATTGCAAGTAAAATAAAAGTTTGTAGAGCAAATGCTGAAATCAGAAGCTCGGAGTGCCTAATCAGATGCACAAACCTGGCATAGCCGTGCCAATCAGGTAGAACAGACAAAAATAAAGGAAAGCATAACGGATGAGCTAAGAATCAGAGAAAATGGAGACACCAAAAGGTTTTAGATTAAAACTCCTAACCAGAAAACATAAATCAACCCCTCAGAAAAGAAGACAGAGCATGAATTCATTAAACAAATACTTAAAGGGGGAATGTTATTCCTTTTCCACTTTTTTGACCCATAAATATTGTTAGCGTTGAATAGGCATGTTAGACAACACCAGTGTGTCAAAGAATGAGGTTAGCATGTGTAAATTCTCTAAGGAAAGGTGGTGAAAAGCAAACCCAGGATTGTGCACCTATCAGCAAGGTCATCTATCTTGAGCTCCAGCTTTATGTATTGCCTAAATCTTTATATTAATTTCATGAATAACAGTGACAAAATGACCAGGTTACATTCTCCTGAGATGGTAAAATCGCATAAATGTGTATAAACTGAGTTTTATAACCAGTGCAAATGTTCTAGTACATAATTAAGACTATATATCAAGGTGAGAGACATGGATGCCCTAATTGACACATTCAACCTGGCAACAGTACAGGCAGCCAGTGAGACCCTTGGCAAACATTGCCCAGTAAAGAAACCATGGGTGACAGTAAACATTTCTAGACATATGCAACAAACGGAGAATTAAAGAAGAAAATGTTTGAGTCTGAGAGTGCAAAGCAGTGCAAGGCAGTCAACCAGAAGGTCAAGAAGAGCATTATCAAGGCATAAGAGACCTGGATTGAAGAGCAGTTTCAGGAAATTTAGGAAAGTCTTGTGCAGAACAACAGCAAGGTATCCTGTCAACTGATGAAAGACCTGACAAGCACCGAACAAGGTCGGACAACCACCATACAGGGCAAAAATGGGAGTTGCCTCTCTGAAAGTAATGAAATACCAAAGAGATTGACAGAATACTGCACAGACCTGTACAATCACAGACCCTCAGGTGACCCGAAGATATTGAACACCCCAGCAGCCAACACAGATAATCACCCCATTCTCCAGGAAGTGGTGAAGCGGCTGTGAAGGCTCTAAAGGAGGAAGTCAGCAGGAGTGGATTACATTCCAGCAGAGCTGGTACAAGCTGGGGGAGAAGCCTTGATAAGTGCCCTACTAATGATATGTAACAAAATATGGCTGTCAGGTGAATGGCCTACTCCTTGTACATAGTCCTTGGTCATCACCCTTTCCAAGAAAGGCAGTTTACAATTGTGCCAGAATTATGGCACAGTCAGTTTGATCTGTTCCCCTGCAAAGTTATCTTGAAGATAATGCTCAAAAGACTGAAGCCACAAGCAGAGACAATCATTGTTGATGAACAGGCTGGGATCTTCACTCGGAGAATACTGTGTGAGAGGTTTCTCCACCACCACCATGACCGTTACCATGTTTTCATTGATTTTGAAAAGAGCATTTGACAGAGTATGGCATGCACAGAATCAATGCCACTCTGACCCATGTCAGACAAAAGCTACATGTAAAGGCTAACACTGCAGTCTATGTCAAAGTCAGCATGGGAGAACAGTTACAGACAAGAGTAAGTCAGAAAAGGATGCTTGCTTTCATCTACTTGTTTTTTTTAACATTTTCTTCGAAAAGAATCATGGTAGATGCTAGGAATGTGAATCGAACAACAACTCACGATTTAATTTGATTCCGATTTTTGGGGTGGAGAATCGATTCTTGATTCAAACTGATGTTTGATTCATAACCATTACAAACAAACGGTGCCAATTTCACGAGTAACTACATTCTTCTATAAGCTAGGAACAACTCTTCTTTAAGAAAGAAAGAAATTATATTACTAGACAGCTGGTTTTGTAGATGTACTGATCCACTTTGCTCGTTCAGAGTCGGTTGGGAGTTTAGTGAAGT
>JAOUQZ010000047.1:20184557-20226684 GCA_028564935.1 Neosilurus hyrtlii | reverse complement strand
TATATATATATAGCCCACCTTCGTGTGGTGGCCAAATGTAAACAGGCTGGGCCGGTTGCCATTTTTATTCACTTTGTGAACATTCATGATGTCAAAAAGTTTGCTGAGGGCACTTGGTTGTCATACCAAAGCCAATAGGCACCCATGATATAAATACATGCTAGGGGCAAGCCTTGGAAATCCTTTAACAAAGCTAAAAAAACGATTTCCAGTGTTAGTTAGTTAGTTTTTATTTGTTTAAATAACCTTTTTGTAAATTTCTTTTCAAACACTAGATTCTGCATTTTCTGTCTATTTACCGGGATCGCAGAAAAACGTTATTTTGAAAGTGCACACATACACTACTAGGGGTGCTGGAAAATAATCAATCTGATTCCGGAAACACTGAATTGATTCGTCACCCCAAAAATCGGAATCGAATTGAATCGTGAGTTGTTGTTCATTGTGCCAGAACTCTACTACCGAAATCACTGAACACCAGAAATTCAAATTTCAAATTTATTTGTCACATACAAAATAATACACAGTACAGTATGTAAGTGAAATGCTTATGACTGTCCTATATTTGAAGAAGAAAAAAATAAAAAAACTATCAATATCAAGAAGAGAGAGAGAGAGAAAAAAAGAGATCAATGATAGTAACTATTTGAAGGACTACCAATAGTTAAAAGTTGAATATAAATATAAAATCTAAATGTAGTGATGATAAATAATATGTAAAGTGCCTGTGCAGTGTATATACCCTAAGATGTCCAGTGAGTGTGGTTTTTGCGTGCGCAGAGTAGTGCAAGTTGTTGCACAAATTTCCAAATTACACATACTTAGTGTTATTTATGAATAACTTTACGTAACTTTAAATATATCTTTATGTAGTATTTAATTTATATTAACTACATTTAAATCAGTGGAATAAAATCACAGAAGTGAAATGTTGTTGTCCAAGTTTCTGATTTCCCATTGCACTCTCATCACACTTTAACTACAGGAAGTTTTTTAGAGTTATGGTACAGTGGATTTCAGCATAACTTCAGGAGAAAGAAAAATACGAGCCTGGTAAGGGAACAATTATTTATAAAAGCTGCTAACATATACGGACCAAAACTTCCTACGCAACACTTACATTTTGAAAAATATTTTTGAGTAGAACTCCTTGCTCAATCCTTCCTAAAGTGGGGCAGTAAATAACCCCAGCAATGGTCATTTTAAACACTCATTTGCATTGTCTTATTGCAAAGTTTAATCATGGAACAACTGCGATGAAGTCAGTGAAAAGTAGCCATCTGCTTGCCGCTGTGTCCAACTGAAATGGGAAAGGGCATGCTTGGGCTGGAATGGACTTAGGTGGAACAGGGTCCTGTTTTCTGATGTATTCAGGCTTAAGTTGAGTGATGGCACAGTGCATGTTTGGCAAAGGCGAAGGGAATGTTCTGCTGATGCTAGGGTCCTTGAGCATGACCGTTGGGGTGGACCAAATTTCATGGTGTGGGTCGGAATAAGCAATTGACAAGATGGAGCCCGTTTTCATTGATGGAAACCTCAATTTGGTCCAATAATGTGATGACATTTTGACTCACTACTGCTTGACGCTACAACAGGACAATGTGTCAGGACTTCCTGAGGCAGAACAATGTTCACTGTCTTGATTGTCAGTCTTGATATGATGTTATGAATTTGAAACCAGGAATAATTATCATTCATTCATTCTCTGAACAGCTTAATTTTAATTAGGGACAAAGGGAGGCTGGTGCCCTTCCCAGCCGACTCCGGGCGAGGGCAGAGTACCCCCTGGACAGCTTGCCAGGCCATCGCAGGGCAGATGACTGTGCAGCCTTGTCTTGACGAAAATCAGCAGACAGCAGTGACATCTCGTTGATAGTGGGGCTTGAACCCCCGACCTTGGGATCAGTAATCCAGTACCCTACCACCAGGCCACCACTGCCCTCCAGGAATAATTAGTGGTGTCTCTCTCTTTTTTTGGTACTCTAAAACTGTGTATTCGAATCAATCCTTGATATTTTTGCATATAGTGCTTAAATATATTATCTTTATTTGTAGGCACAGTATTAAAGAGACTGAAATGTTATGTTTGTAAAAAAAATTATCAACAGTATCCTTGGGATGTTCTTGTTGTTTCACATGAATAATCTCCAAACAAGATTTTATGATAGATTTCTCTTGAATTCTCTCTGTATGCTTCTGGTATTGTACTATCTGTACTGTTCCAAGTACACTGTGTTTACAGACTGAGTTAGTGCATTAGTTAGTGCAGCTTTGTTTGCATAAATTGCCCTCCGGCAAAGTCATTGAGGGTGTGTGTGTGTGTTCATGCAGTTTTGATGATTGAATAGTCAAGAAAAATTTCTGACATTTGGTGGGATTAGAATGCCTACTGATCTCATCTGGAGAGCTCGCTAGAAATTAAACACTCAAAACTACCACAAATCAGTTCTCTGTAGGGTTGCTGTGTGTGTGTGTGTGTGTGTGTGTGTGTGTGTGTGTGTGTGTGTGTGTTAGAGAGTGAAAATCGTGACTGTTTAGTCAGGATAACTATCCTACCCCACTGTTTTAGAGCCTGATACGACAGCTTTGTATGGTGGATTTAGATGAGGCTTATTCTATGAAACTGATTACAATGAGGCCTCTTTAAAATCTCACTTAATGCTTATTAAATAGGTTAATCAAGATTAATTAACTGTCATTCATGTCTCTCAGTGGTGCCGCAGCTCTGCTCTTTCTGCTCCAGGGTCGAGTAGTTTGTGCCCTGTGGATGCCACGATACAGAACGTAGTTTGATTTGATTAGAGAGGTTGCCCATCGGATCGCCATCAACCCCCAGCAGTCTAACTGGCCCATTGGCTAAGATGGTACATGAGCTAATGAATATTCAGCAGGATCTGATGCATGAATATAGACAGGATGGAATGATAGCTTCTCAGACCATACCAGGCTCAGCAGGAGCTCACACCATACAGCTCAAAGAGCGAGGCCATCATGTCTAGTCAATTAAGCCCTTGTCTCCCTCCTGGAGAGTTTCCAGCGAGCGGGTTCACTCTGACCATAAATCGAAAGATTCCTAAAAAGCGATCAGCTGTGACGGTCCTTAACTAACTTCGAGAGGGGTGGGAACGAAAGTGCCGTTAAAGGAACCATGACCCAAGCAGTAGTGTGTGGTCTCCCTGCTTTAATTTATGGCCTTTTGGAGACGTTTCAGATGGATATTGACTGCCCTCCTCGTGCTCTGCTGCTCTGCGTTGTTGTTATTGTTCTGTGGCTTTAATTTATCACCAGCCCTTGCGAAACCGACACGAGCAGTTCGGAACTGGGAGGCGACATCGAGTTTAGCCCAAGTGTGAACTCTGATAATGGAGCTGGTATGGAGTAGTCACGGTCCAGCAGCCAGGAGAATGAGCAAGTCTTCAGTGTGTCTCTTTCCACCCCGCTCTCTTTCATCTCCATGGGTGGGTTTGAGTGGCAGTGAAAGTGGGTTTAGAATAGCAGGATGGGTATGATATGCTTAGGTGAGCAGGACCTTATTTTAGTGGTCTCCTTCCAGATTTCATGCACAAATCACTCCTTTTCCGAACTGTCATAATTGATTATAGGCTTAGGGTACCCAAGGTTTAAGCTGTCATAGCGGTGGTGTTTGATTGCAGAAAGACACTCCCTCCTCTCTGTTTTAACAGTTATGTTTGTCTGCCTCAAGCTTTTCTGATTTGGGAATTGAAACCCAACTCTTTGTGATGGACTGCCCAATTCACACAACAGGAGCAAGCTAAAAGATACCCAGGCCACTAACGTGATGTCAAGATATTTAACTTACTGTAAAGTCCGAGAGGCTGAAAAAGTTTGAGAATGTGGACAGCTGGCGTGTTGGTACTGCACAGGATTCAAAACTCCAGGGGTTCTGTGTAAGCACAAGCTTGAGCTGGCATCGATTTGAAGCGTGCGTCCGACTGTATGTTGTGTGCCAAGTGTCCAGACAGAGGACGGCTTTAGTGCCTTAGGATTTATCCCAGCACTGATGCTCAGTGCAAATCCTCTCTCCTTGCCAAACTTGTCTTCTCTTTCTCTCCCATTATGTCTATTTGTTACTTTTTATTGTTAGAACCATCACTTATGCATTACCATGCTTTATTTGTTTTTAGAAAAAGATTAACTTGACCACAAGTGAAAGCTAAAACCACCACCATGACAGCGATATCTAACACTTGAAAAAAGTAAACATCCAGGACTGGCAATAATCACTGAATTTCCCTCATTTTATTGTCTCATTTTTTGCCCCTGTCATCACAAGCCTTTTCAGATCATTTTTGGAAGGGCAAGCTAAAAAAAAATAACCCATCTACATTTAATGAACTCTGGGCTTGTGCTGGAGCTCCCCTAATGTGTTGGACTGAAAATTACAGTAATTAAGAAATTAGAATTGCAATTTCACAGAAATGCTTTAGGAACTCTGGCCCCATCCGAGGTCTCCACCTCCCTGTGTGTGAGAGCTAATTCGCGAACAGCACATGGCAGTCATCACGGCAAAATGATGCAGATAATTTGTAAATAATAGTTCAGCTTTTTATGCTTTGTACAGCTGTACATCAGAAATGAACCGACCCACCATTTAGAAGCTTTTTCCCCAGTTCTGCTTATAAAATAATGGCTTTAAATAAATTGTTTGTTGGGTTAATTGGGGGGTAATGTAAATGAAACTATTATGCTTTAAGAATTGTTCGTTGAGTTAATGGGGCAAAGAAGGATGTTAATGGTTTCTGGGTGGCGTGCTAGATTAAATGTACAGCCAATGTTTGTTTTGGCACCATTGTTTTTGTTCACCCTTTGCTGAAATAATAGTGTGTGTATGTATATATTTTTGTGTGTGTGTGTGTGTGTGTGTGTGTGTGTGTGTGTGTGTGTGTGTGTACGCACACACACACTCCTTTAGTTGACACGAGGAATAAACCTTGAGAGGAGCCAGGCTCAAAAGGGAACTTCATCCTCATATAAGAGAAACTTCATTACAGTCCAACATGTAGTAAGCCTTAAATTATAGTAGAAAAAGAGTTTGTCACCAGCAGTGAAAAGTCATCTTCAGAGTCTCTGAGTGCACATCTAAGCCCATATGGATCTTCATCAGCAGGAGCGAGGGGATAATATATATAATATATAATAGCTATAGAAACTGTGTCTGTTCCACAAACTAAACAAAAATGTAAAAACACTGAGTTTGTTTTAGTAATCTTATTAACATAAATTTAAATCATTCTGAATCTATATCCAGCACCTTTGATCTAAAGATAGGATTGTTAAATGTTAGACCTCTTGCGTCTAAAGCGTTTATTGTTAATGAAATCATTACCGATCAGGAGCTTAGTGTAATGTGTTTAACAGAAACATGGATATAACCCAATGAGTATGCAGCAATAAATGAAGCGAGTCCTCCCAGATGCAGTTATGTATACCAACCTCGTCTAACTGGCAGAGGAGGAGGCATCGCAGTATTTATACTGATGATCTAGGTGTAAACAAAGATCTAGACATAAATATATGTATATAGACCGTACATAAGTAAATAGACACCCAAAATTTAGCAATGAATATTTGCTGGTCGAAGAACATGCTTGCGTCTTGCTGCTTGGACATAACCCATTGATGAAGACAGCGTGTAACAGTTTTTGAGTTGGTTTGGATGTCTTCTGCAATGTCTGTGACCTCGGAACGGGGATTTTTCTCCAGTGCTCTCTTCACGGAGCGAAGGCATCTTTCTGATGGTCCAGGTCAACCTGGTCGTGGATCCATTGGTGGTCTTTACCTTCACTGTTGACATCCTCTGAAAATCTGAAAATTTAATGACTTAATTTTAATAACACTAGTCAGACTGCTGTATAAAGGTGCACAGAGTTGTGCTAAAGTTATGCAAGCATGCCTCTCAGATTTTCAGAGAGGATGAATTGTGGGTAAGTCAGAGGGTGGCATATTCCAGCAACAAATAGTCGACAATTTGAATATTCCTCTGTTAACGGTAAAAAGTTCAACAGTAAAGGTAAGACCACCACGGATCCACATCCAGGTCGACCTGAACCATCAGAAAGATGTCTTCGCTCAGTAAATAGAGCAGTGGATAAAAATCCCTGTTCCAAGACATCCAAACCAGCTGAAAAACTTATGCGCTGTTTTCATCAATTGGGCTATTATGGCTGAGCAGCAAGACGATATATATGTGTGTGTGTGTGTGTGTGTGTGTGTGTGTGTGTGTGTGTGTGTGTTTATGTGTATATGTGTGTATATATACAGTCATGTGAAAAATTAGGACACCCTATGAAGGTCTGTGTATTTTTGTAAAAATTTTGGATATATAGATATTTAATTTCAATTTTAACAATACTGAGAAGTTTAAATAATATAACTAAGCAAATAAAACTGAAGAAAAGATTTTTCAAGATCTTTGAAATGTAATCCTGAAAAATGCATATTATAAATGAGGAAAAATTTGGGACACTCCCACTTTCATCAGCACTTAAAATAGCCCAACTTACACACAGGTGTATCACATCAGGTGCACATGATTAGCAGATCATTACTCAGCATAAACATCAGACATTTAGTTTGGTGTGTTCCTGACTGTTGAAGTGAGAGTAAGCACCATGGTGAGAGCGAAAGAACTGTCTGAGGCCTTCAGCAAGAAAATTTTTGCAGCTTATCAGTCTGGAAAAGGATTGAAAAAGATCTCAAAAGATTTTGAAATCAGCCATTCCACTGTCCGGAAAATTGTCAACAAGTGGAGGGCTTTCAAAACAACTGCCAACATGACCATGTCTGGTCATCCTAGCAAGTTCACCATGAGAGCAGACCACAAGATGCCAAAAGAGGTCTCCATAAACCCTAAAATATCATTACGGGATCTACAGCAAGCTCTGGCAACTATTGATGTGAAAATGCATGCCTCTACAATCAGAAAGAGACTGCACAAGTTTAACTTGCATGGGAGCTGTGCAAGGAGGAAAGCCAGACTGATGTTCGCCAGAGAGAATTTAGACAAAGATCAGAGCTTCTGGAATAATGTTCCATGGACAGATGAGTCCAAAATTCAATTATTTGGACACCAGAACAGAGGATGTTCGGCGTAAACCAAATACAGCATTCCAGAAAAAGAACCTCATACCAACTGTGAAGCATGGAGGTGGGAGTCTCATGGTTTGGAGCTGCTTTGCTGCAGCAGGACCTGGACAGCTCACAATCATAGGATCCACCATGAATTCCACTGTGAATCAGAGGGTGCTTGAGCAATATGTGAGACGGTCTTTAAGAAAATTAAAGCTGAAGTGGAACTGGACCCTGCAACATGACAATGACCCAAATTATACCAGTAAATCCACCAAGGACTGGCTGAATACTAAGAAATGGAGAGTTCTGGAATGGCCAAGTCAGATCTAAATCTCACTGAGATGCTGTGGGGTGACTTGAAACAGGTTGTACATGCAATAAATCCCTCAAACATCTCATGGTTGAAACAATTCTGCACTGAGGAGTGGGGGCGAACTTTCTTCAGACACAGAGACTGGTGTGTGTATGTATGTATGTATGTATGTGTGTGTGTGTGTGTATATATAGATATATATATGAATATATGTGTGTGTGTGTGTGTGTGTGTGTGTGTGTGTATGTATGTATTGTCTTTTCCCCTTTTTCTTCTTTTGCTCATGCTTCACATCAGACATGGAATATACTCAGCCTCAGAATTACCCATAAGCCACAAGAACCCTTTCTTGTGGCATGGACAATTATATAAATGAGGACCAAAGCACGGAAATTAGCTTCAACTTGGCTAATTTTTAAAAAACCTTTATTCTGGGCTTTGAAACCACAGAATCTCTTGCCAAAATGCTGCCACTCCATCCTGGTACATACAAAAGCGCCATTTTAAAATGAAACTCTGAGTTTCATTTGCGGTTATTAAGATAATTATCATAATTGGTGCTCATTTGGGAAATAAAGGCTCTGACTAACATGCTCTGTCCTTCCTTCTAGCTATTGGAGGTGATCATGTAGTGTGCCATTTTGCCTCTCTTTTCCTCTTGGTTTCACAGCGGTGGTCCTGGAAGGACATGGCGATTTTTGGGATGCATCATGGGCTCAGAGAGGCTGTTCCATCATGCTGTTCTATCAGCCGGCCATCATAGCCCACCCGCTGAGAACCATGATGGGGGAGGCAGAGAGAAGGGATGGCCGCGTAATTGGCCCTTTTCATGAGCCTCTGCTGAAAATTGTCATCATTTAGAAGTGTACGCGTGTGGGTTGGTGTGTGTGGGATGCAGTAGTGTTGGGTTCATTTGTGTTCATTTAGGTTTCATTCATTCATTTTTCCCGGAACAAAAACACAGCATGATTGAGGCTTAGAGCTATAATGAAAAGTATTATGGCAGTTAAAGAGACTGCAGCATGCATCCTTTATTTCATTGGGCTTCATGCTGTAAATTGTGATATGAAGTGGCTTCATGGTTGCATGTAATATAGACTTTTCTTCTGCATCCTGTTCAAAACGATGTGGTGTCATGGATTAATCAACACATTAATCCTCTAACTTTGTGATATGAAGAGATATAGAGTATACTGAATATGATAATGATGTACAAATATAATATATTTCACACTTTTTGCAGAAGTGATAGTGACTATAGTATAGTATAATACTATGAGTAATATTTCTATGTACTACTCAGTGACCTAAGTAAAGCAAACTAAGACAAGATCTTATGTTTTTTTCATTTTTAAAGCATGACAATGGTAGCATGTGCTCCATTACAACATAGGATTAAATAGGATAGGAAATAGGAAAATAGGATTTTTAAAAAGTATTTTTCCCCCCTATGTTTGTAGTTTTTTGGGTGAAATTAGGATTTTAGCATCTTGGTAGCAATCTGATTGGATTATTGGACATTATTCTGAGAGGATTGCTTGAATGAAAACAGCAGACACTCAGTCACTTGGAACAGGGGTGGTCAGAAGCATCATGCATTAAAATTGAAAAATAAACCATAAAAATCTTGTTTTAGTTCATCATTCTTGTGTTTATTGTAGTATATACCTAAACACATTAGGCAGGCAGTTTTTTTTTCTTTCTTTTTTTTTTCTTAATTTTTTTTAAATAAGTAGGCTGAAAAGACCAGAACACATGCGGTTAGCTAAAAGGGGCTAGTAACTGCCTCCACGTGCAAAGCTCACCCGACTTGCCTCTGTGTCATGGTTAAAATATGTAAATATAAATAGATAAAGTCTCATTTTATTTTGTTTTCATTTTCCATGTAATTAAAGTTAAAGAGACACTGTAAAGACTGAGACACCTGCTCGCATGTGCCCTAAAGCTTACGCCTACCTGTGTTCGTCATGAATAATCAGAAAAAAGTATAAAAAAATTCTTGTTTTAATTTACTTTTTCACTTGTTTCCAGGCAGTATATAGCAAAACACTTAAGCACCTCAGGCTCAGTGGATGTTGCTGAATTGAAATAGCTTTCCTATTCTATATTTCCTATCCTTTGGCATTCCTTCACAGGGACTGTTCAGCAACAGCCACCTCGCATTTGGGGCTGAATGCTTGAATTACATACTATATATGTGATTGTATGCCCTGAAATTGAAGATTGCATCTGCAGACATTATATAGAATAGAAAAGCTATAAATATCTGCATGTCTGTATATTTCATATAATTTCCTGAAACATTATGCACCAAATGATTCATTCATTCAACATATCAGTCAACACAATGAAGCAGATAAAACCTTCCCCTGACCTGGTGTAGTGGGTATCGGCTTTAGTGGTGGATGATATGTTTCTGTGCAATCACAGCAATGTTAAATCATGTTGCTCATTACGTGCTAATGAAGGGAGATGTGAGAGGCCTGGAGATGAGGTGAGCCGAACACCAACCACTTCCAGTGAGTTCATCAGGATAAAACTGTAAAACAGGAGTTTAAATGGCTGGAGGGTTGTGTGTCATAGCACCTATGATGGCTGGTACATCCTCTTAAATCTTTCAGATTGCTTCATCCCCTTATGATGTCTGGGTGTTCCAGAGCGTAAAGCTATAGGTGCATTTTAGATTGGATCGTAATGTTCCATTACTTTGATTGCTTACATGCAAGCTCCTGGAGTAAGAAAACTAAAAGAAGGCAGAAATTGTATTAAATGATAGTTTCAATTCATTTTGCTAATTTATGGTGCCGCTCGCAGTTTCATTTGCCATGGACAAGGCTTTTGTAATTACGTCTTAGAGAATAGTGAGGCAGCGAGGTGGAATAATGCTGAAACTTAATCTAATTCTGCACACATTTTAATGTTGCATATACTCATACACATCCATAAACAGTTTGGCCATCTGTTTAACTCTTGGAATCGTTGCTTAGCCTTTTTCCCTTTTTTGTTGAGTCATGAAGGAAACGTCAGGGCTGTTTATGTTGGTAGACTGTTGCAATGAAAAATACTGCTGATTTTTCCACACTACCATATTATTTCTATTTTAATAGATTTTGAGATACACACAAGTTTTTCAAAGAAGCTGTAATTTCTTTCAACTTGTACACCTTGTACTTTTTCATGGATGTCAGCAGATTGGGCTGATTGACTCCTCACTTGGTCAGAGGCCACCCCTTTAATTCACTAATGTTTAGAATAAGCCTTGAAACAGTCATTAAATATAGTAGGGAAAGCTTTCTATAACACATTGTGCCCCAAGGAGTGTACAGGGTTAATTAGCTAAGTGAATGAAAGATTAACATGCATTTCTTAATGATCTTTCACTCTCACTTATAAAGAAATGTAGCACCTAAGACCATGCAGTCGGCTCCAGTTAAGCAGAAGTGCCATTGTTGTTATTTCCATTTTCTCTCCAGCTCAGTTAGATTAATTAATTAAACGAATGGTTGCACTTGATTAGATGGCAGCTCATCAGCATTGCCAGTGTAAATTATCTCCGCGTGTGTATGAGCTGTACTGGTTTGTCAGGTATATTCACTATTTATTTGGAGCTACTCATGAAGGAACGCAACATAACAATGAACAACATATTTCATTGATGTTCTGCAGCGGGTTTGTCTTCCTATTATACAGGGATGAGTGAGAGTTTATGGCTTTACCTAAAAGGGATTGAACCCATTGGGGTAACCTTGTGCATTATTCAAATTGAGCATTTCAAGAACGCCCTGTTTAAGACGACAGGCTAATTTGGAGTCTTTATGTAGACGAAACAAATCAAGGCTTACGAGAGCAGAGGTCACATGGCTGTAGTCAGTTGTGTAAATCTATGTGGATAGCTCGAGATTTACATACATTGACATGGTAATTTCATGCAAGCGGCCCTATATTCTGAGCCTGTGTGGATGGATGAGGCATGATAACAGGGTTTTTTGTAATTGCATAAGCCAGATGGATGTCCTCTGAAGCAAGAGTGTGTGATTTCTCTCTCTCCGCACAGAGAAATATCCTGCAGAAATGTGAAGTTTGAATGATGCTTTATTTTGGGTTGACTAAGCTGGCTATAGAATATAACTGACACTGATTCAAAAATGAAGTCACTGCTTGATAAGTCTGTTGATTGTGGAGTACCGACTCAACATTGTGTGTGTTTTTGGATTTGGCATTCTGTGCTCATTCATCCCTCAGAAAATAACGTATTGTATTCAGTCCGGGAAGACTGAAACATATAGTGGTATAAAAACACACAGTTTCAAAATAACAGTTCAGTGATTTTACTTCGTTACAGCTGATCATAAGTGTAATTACAACCTCAAGGCTGTTTTTTAAGCAAATCACTGAAAGTTTACAATTATTACTCTTTGTCCGCTCTCTCAGGGCTGACCAAGCTATTATTCATCCTTAAAGCAAAAGCCCCAGCCAGTCAAAAACTTTAGTTGACCCCATATGATTTAATAGGAGTGAACTTGGCTTGTAGGCTCTATGGAAAGTCATAGCAGCTGTGGTGAAACTAGTGGCTAGTCTAAGCTTTTTTCATGTTATTTTTTGTGAAGGTGGGGTGGGCTGGGGTGTTATTGGGTAGTGATGGTTTTCCATGGCACAAATTTGATTGACACTGGTTTAAACATAAAAAGAAAAGGTTGAGGGGCCAAAAACAGCTGGACACACTTGAGTGTTGGCTGATACATGAAACCTGATCCACACTCTTTGTTAACTTCTGTTGCTAAGATATTTTAAACATTGAGGTTGCAGTGACAACATGCCTCAAGAGATATACTTAGGATGTTTATACATTGTGTCGTGTGAATAAACATAAGGATCATTCACAACATGGATTGATTCATTTGCATTTAATAGCGGCCCCAGAACTGGCGTCTAGGATTGAATTGACACATAACCTCTTTACAGAATTACAAGCTTACAGGTAATATTGTGTGTTGTCTTGTGCGTTTAACAAAATATTTCCAATCACTATTCTGTCTAGTCTATTTCCTGTTGAACAGATAGAGTACAGGTTCCTGAAATAGACTGAGAAATTCATGGTGGTATAAGAAATGTGACTAAAGAGCAGGATTGTTACTAAGGATTACAAATTACACTTGGCGAGAACATGGGGAATGCTGTTGTAGGAAAATAAGTACCAGTGGGGTGGTTGGGATCACTGGCGGCTAGTGGTTTGTCAAGCAGGGGAAGAACATTTCAGGCCTGCATCATAAATTTTTTCCGTTATTGCTTCATGTTATTTAGTACACTTTTTATGTATGCCCCGTGAAAGTTAGTCAGGTCCCCAAACCCAGGTTTGACCAAACACCCTGAGCTGGTTTTATTGCAAAGCCAGCGTACATTCTCTTCATTACAGCTCTTCTACACAGCCAACTCAGCCAGTCATACCAAGAGACTCAAAAATGCAGGTTTTTTTTCCTGATTTCTGAACCAAATCATTCTTGGGTATTTATTTTGATGCACAGCTAGCTAGCAAACTTTACTAAACTTTACTAAACTAACAAAAAGGAGCAACTCAAGAACACTGGTTTTTATTTACAGAAGAGTATGCACAAATGAAAATAGTAAACTATATTGCTAGCAAAAACAGATTACGAGCAGCAGTTGCTTGCTAAAAATCCGTGTCCAACTAAACTTGAAAAGCTTTGATGCCGCTGATAATCCTTCAATCATCATGCAGCAACCCAGTGTCCTGACCTGCCCACTCCTCATAGAGCCCCAGAG
Organism: Neosilurus hyrtlii; assembly: GCA_028564935.1. Lineage (NCBI taxonomy): Eukaryota > Metazoa > Chordata > Actinopteri > Siluriformes > Plotosidae > Neosilurus > Neosilurus hyrtlii. The sequence continues at coordinate 20,213,498 of JAOUQZ010000047.1, read as the reverse complement.
AAGCTCAGGTTCCAGGGGTTGGATGTGTTTTAAGCATTCGTGCAAGAAATGTGTAGCTTTGTTTCGCTGAAATCAGAGTGTATGCTGAGTGCCACAGGTTATGCTGCGCTTCTATGGGTTGTATTGGATTGCACTTCCACAGGAATGTATGAAGGGAAAAAGATCACTTCAGATGATCTGCGAGTAATTATTATTGACTGTGAATGAACTAACTATTACGTTGAACACATTCTAGCACTCTCTGTTATATTAATGTAAATACAACAGTGATCTGAGTCACTGTCATCACCCTGAAGACGATCATTTTCATAAAGCAGCAGTTTCCCGACAATTGTAAATTTTTATCTGTAATTTATTTGTCCAGCATTTTATCAATTTAACACTCAATTTAGAAAGAGAAAAAGCTTTCTTTTACATAAAGCTTAGACAAGCCTGCCTACCCCAACCCCTAGTGACAAACTTTTACCCCTCTGCCATCAAGAGCCTTCTGATCTACTGCTATACAGTGTGGTTCAATAGCTGTACTGCAGAGGACAGGAAGGCCCTGCAGCGGGTGGTGAGTACTGCAGAGTGGGTATTTGAAACGACATTACTAACCCCTTAGTGACATTTACACTGGCAGACTTCAGAGGGAGAGCCAGTGAATTTATCAGGAACCCCACGCACCATGGACACTTCCTTTTCTCCTCTTCGGAAAAAGGTACACTAAAAACAAAAACTAACAGACTCAAGAACAGCTTTTACCCACAAACTGTAAAACATGCAAACCCACCACCACCACCGTCATACACTGACTGAATAACCATCATTCAGACCATCTTCCTGGACAGTGCAGTATTACTCTAAGTGCAAAACTCATATTTAAGTGCAATATTCATATTTAAAGCAGGTCTCGAACATCATATAACATTTTAGCATCATGCATCTTATGGTTAAAAATCTATACCTCTCATCCTGTGTATAACATGTACCTTTGACGTGTCATGTACCCTTCTGTATATGTCTCTAAATGTGTAAATATGTGGATAGATGTATGTTTGCATATACAGGGTATGTGTAAAATATGTGTATTGATAAGTGTATCTTAGTGTAGTTACCCTAGTTGTCTTTTGTACACTTTTTTAAAAAATAAATTTATAATTGCTGCTAAACAGAGTGCTGCTAAACTGATTTTCGTTGTTCATGCAACAGTTGACAAAGATCTCTTTATCTTTAATTTTATGTTGGGCTGGGCAATATGTTGATAAATTATTAGTTTATCCAGACTATTCATAACTTACTTGAATACTTTCTGATTTCTAATTAATCTTGTGATGTTAAATTATAGTCTCTGGCACATACTTCACAAAACGGTTCTATGACCAAAAATTCCTAAGATGGTTGTGGGTGTGTTGTTCGAGACATACCTGATGTACAACAGAAATGCCATGATAGTTCCTTGTCGTGAAATTTTGAACATGTTCAAAATGTTTTGGTCTCATAGGTAAGGCAAGAAGTTGGGTTCATTGTCTAGGTCTGTTGTGTGATGCCGTCTGGCTGTGTTATGAAAGACAAACAAATTTCATATATTCAATTTCAATATATTTCATGTATTTTTTGGGTCATCTGATGTGCTTCAAATAATAAGGCCTTCTTATAGTAGTCCTGTGATTGCCCTGTGTTGAACCCACTGGACTCCACTAATATACCCACGTGTATTGCACAAGATTTTTATGATAGTGTCAGGTTCAGCCATATGGCGGTCGAATATCACCCGAGTATCACAGCAATGTCGTATAAGGATTTTTTTATCTTGCAGCAATTGCATTTGTATGAACATTGTACCCATTGACTTGCAGCCCTGTCCTATTCTTCTCACGACAGACATACAACACATTATACAGGAATGCAACTATCCAGCTTTCAATTCGTACAATTTGTAAAAGTGTCTTAAGCTAAGTTTTATTACCAGAACATTCATTCATTCATTTTCTGAACCGCTTAATCCTAATTAGGGTTGCGGGGAGCCTGGCGTCCATCTCAGCCGACTCTGAGCGAGGGCAGAGTACACCCTGGACAGCCTGCCAGGCCATTGCAGTTACCAGAACATATTCTGTGAAAATGAAGGGTGCGAGAAGAGTTTGTCGAAAGATGCATTTGCTCAGAATGCTAGTTTTGTGTTTTGTGAGCATGTGTGTGATTTCCCTCTGTCTACCTCAGCGGTGAACAGCTGGGTCGTGCTGAGAGGCAAATGGGATTCGAGTTTGGTTTGCCATGGCAACAGTGACTACATTGGAAGAAAGAAAGATGGAAGGGTGAAGAGGCCTACATGCTAATGATGGTGACGAAGACGGATCATAATTACTCTGTCTCACTGCTTCTGTCGTTTTTCCTAATCACTACTGGCAATTAACGCAGTTTTATTGAGATTCATTTTTCGCATGTGACACTTCTTCAGCATGCCTTAAAGAATTCAATTCTCAGGAGAAACTATGCACGTATTAGACGTTTCTATTTACTTCGGTAGAGTAATTTCCAACGTCAAATGACAGATGTCAATCAATAACAAGATTTTGTTGCACCACACCCTCCATTCACTTCTGTGTGTTTTGCTTTACGTCCATTGTTATTGCTTTTCTCTACTCTTAATCTTAGCCATGGCAATACTCAACCCTTAAACTACATTTATTTTGCCACACACACACATGCCGTAGGCTTTGATAGAGATCAGGGTTTGCGGAGAGGAGGTGCACAAGATGTGACCTTCTCTTCTCCCTGGAGAGAGCCAGAGAGCAAGAGAGAGTCGCAGAGGAAAGAAAACAAAATAAGGGCCGAGTCGGGGAATCTTAACTACCCAGAGGGAGTTAGGGAAGATATTAAACGTCTGAATAATACATACGGAATACATATGAAAAGATATTGAAATAGATGTGCCGTTAAGGCAGTTTCCAGGCAACATGGACTGCTGGAGGAAAGAGATGAGAACTGAAGTGGACTCCACTTATAGAAGACTCTCCCTTTCTGAAATATTAATTTGGTAAGTCAGCGCTAGCTTGCTCTGGTGCTGAAGGATTTTACTCACATCTCTTTGAACCTTGTACAGATTTGCATTTAAGTATCCTAATTGCTGCATTTAAAAAAACTTATCACAGTAGTTGGTATGTGATTATAGAAAGTGTTTTTGTCTGTCAGTGAATATTTACTATTAGGTTGTTGAGTGTTACTGAGCATCCATTTGTATGTTCAGACAAGATGCTGGAGTGTCTCATGGTAGAAGTGCAATTAAACTGGACCTGGTGTTGTAGAGATCCTCATGTAAATGGTGAAATGCGTTGCCATTTTTGGCATCTTGCTGTGGTTATAAGGCAACACATGAAACACTATGCTAAGGTCTCATATAGCAGGCTGATTCATGGGAATTGTGGGTGGGACTACCAACTAGGATGTTGGGGAGCCTGAACTTTCTGCATGTTGAAGCCACACCCTCCTGGTTCTCAAAGTAGCACCCAGGCACTGATGAATTCTGACAGAAGTGCCTGGAACACTTACAGCATAATGCCTAAAAATGATCTACTGTGGTCTGCCGTGAAGTCATTGTGTATTTTGGAGAGCGGGGCTTAAGGCAAAATTCATTCAGAATTAAAAAAAAAAAAACAAAGGTCAGAATAAATGTGAGTAAACATCACCCAGTGGAAAAAGCAATTGAGTAAAGGTGAAAGGACATGTAAGGCACATATGTATGTCTGATAGCAGTTGCCGCTGCTTTTCTTGAAAGTAACCCACGGAAGATCTGTTTATTATTTAGTAATGGTCAGAGGATTTTGCCTCACTGTTATATCGCAGTAGCTTGGTGCCACATATAATGCCTGCTTGGATTTTCATAGCAATATTGGCAACTGTGCAACTGATGAACATGTGAAAAGATTATTATTCCCCAACTCGACAGTTTGGTGATCTGGATGAAATGCCTCATAGATATACATATGTAATGAGTTTATTGCTTAACTGCAACTGTAGAAAGACATGGTCTTAGGAAAGCACTTGAGACACATTCATAGATTTGGGGCACATGTGTGCATTGTGTATGGTAAACACTCCACTTATGTTTGCGATGGATAGAAGGATCCTGTGATGGAAATTCTTGTTATAGCTGCAGAACGAGCAACGAGTAGATGACAAAAAATAAATAAATTAAAGACAAAAGCGAAGCGAAGTATGAAAATAGAAAAACTAAGAAAATTTAAAATTCTATACAGAAAAAAATATAAAAATTTAAGTTACAGTAGATGTGTACATGCCTGGTTTAGTTTTCAGTTGTTTTTTTAACTGAAAAACTTTGTATATTTTTGTTAAAATAAAATTGTAATTGTTGCTTTTTAGGCTGCTTTAGGCATGTGCTAATCATACACTATGGTTCTAGAGGATGGCGCCACCCATAAGACCCCAGACTGTAGCCTACACCACACACAGCCTGAAGATTAGTGCTTCTGGGCCTCAGAGTTCATGTGAACTGACATGGACAAACACAAGAATGTTTTGATGTACTTATAAATGCTTTTGATAGTTCACCCTGAAAATAAGTTCTGTCAGTATTAACTGGCTCAGCATTTCTGGTTAAAGGCCATTGAGTGCAGCCTGCGTGAATAATGTCTGCCAATGCCACGTAATCCTATTGATGGAGGGAAATTCTGCGTATTAACCTTTTACACCCTAAAGGACAGGGAATCATTAAAATCTGTAACTTTAGTTCGTCATCAATAGTCTCCACTTTTGTGTGCAGAAAGCAAATTAACAGCTTCGCTGAGGGTTCATTCATACAGCTGAGAGGAAACTTCAGAGACGAGGTCAGTGGCATTATCGGCTAAGCTCCTGACTGCTGAAGACCTCTCCTCATGAAGCTGTTGAGTGTTAATAGTCTAGTGTTTGTTTCTCTGTGAATCTCCTGATTTCCTGATGTCACCGGCCTCTATTCACCCCATCACTTTCACTAACTGCCTGGTGCGGGTGGTATTTATGGTCCAAAGTGTGTGCAGCTGTTCCTACACACCCTGCTGAAAGCTATGAGTGTGTCCTGTAATGCTAGAATAACTGATTATTTGGATAATCTGGATATTATTATTCGAGATGAGGACCTTTTAGTCCATGTTTTAATCAGAAGTAAAATGTCTTGACAGACGAGATGTGTTGCACCATATTTGCGTGCATCACCTGACAGGTTTGGTTGTTAAAGCATTATACGTGTGAATTTCTGCATACTTCGATTGATAGACTTGCGAAATTTGCGAAGTTTTCTTATCGAATTCTCATTAGCATGTCAGCTTACTTGTTAATTTCTACTTGGGCTTTTTTTTTTATCCCGTTTTACACCAGGTATGACATTGGAGTGTAGTAGAAATATAACTCCATTGTATTAATTCAAGCAAATGGTAAAACAGGATAATTAGACAAAAGATTATAAACACAAATTACCACTGTGTATGATCTCAGAGTTTTTGTTATTAATTGAGTTCATCTCCCTGTGCATATACAACCATCATAAAGTTTGAACTGAAATTAAAAATACAGTCACGGCTTATTTGCTGTTTTGATTTTGGGTAGTAATTTAAGGCAGGAATGCTCTGTTGTGCATAGTTTTAAACTAGATACTCAACTACCCCGACTATCTTTCCCAACATACTCCAGAAATACTGTTTTGATGACTAGCTGTCCGAACATGGAACAAGGTGCACCAGTATGTGACCTGAATAAATCGATTGATTAATTGTTTAGTAAATGTTACACCTTTTTAAAAACATTGTCTGCATTGTTTTTAGCATATCTATTTTTGCTGGGTAAGTTTTGTGTGAATGTGAGTTGATTCTGCAGTTCACTAATAACATTATGGTTTAAGGGTGTCGGAACTAAAAGCGTCACTGTTTCAAAGTCTTTTCAGTGCTTTTCAATGAGCTGAAAAGCTCAAAAGTTTTGTGTCCAACAAGCTTTGCTGCCACTAAAGTGTAAATAAGTGTCATGAGGTGAGATGCAAGTGATTTTTCACCAGCTTGTGAAAAGCTGAGCTGAGCAGGAATTCTGACCTCTAATCCATGCAGCGAGACAGACAGACCACCTGCTGTGTGAAAAGCTTCTTAATCAATATATGCTTTAGTTTATAAAAAAATCACTTCTTACTCATGTGTTGCTAAATCAAAATTGAAATCCCATTTTAAAAAGCTGGCAAATGTGAGCAAAACACTGTGGAACCCTGCTTTACTGCAGAATCATTACACCCAGAACAAGTAGATTGTGTATTTCCCCCACCCCCCACCCCCCCAGGTTCTTGCATTATGCATTATGGTCAGTGTAGAGATGAGACATTTTTGCAGCATCAGCTTTCTCTGGGTTGTCTTAAAAAAAACAGAAATTTCCTGGCCTGGGTCTGGCCTATAGGCTTTGTGCCAGTGGTGAAAGGAATGAGGAACTGGTCAAGTTGGCCTTCACACCCGATTGTTGACTGAGTTTCAGCTAATCTGTTCTGTATTTGCGTCTGGTTAGAGAAGATGCCCTCTGCAATCAAGATTTAGTCTGTTCTGTGCTATTGAACTTGGATATGCAGAGGCAGTGCTGAAGTGCAATATGGATCTTCATCCTGGCATGCTGAACCCAAGCCCACAAAAAGACATTTACTCTTCTGGACTTCATTTAGGCTAGAAATGAACCTACACTGAGACTGTATGAAATTTTAGAAGCTTACATATTTAGTGTTTCGTATCTCCATTTGCCACAAGCCACAGGCAATGGCAGAGCCAATTTACTGAGACTCGTGCAGTAAAAAACGCTGTGCCCCACCATGGTGTAAAAAAATCAATCTATGAGCTAGACTGCTTCCCAATTTTAATATGACTGACTGACTTTTGGACAGACCTTTTAGACTGGGCATGCTCATTCCCACTTTTCTTCCAACACTTTAAGTGATGCTGACTTTTTCAAATGATTTTTTAGGGGAATCTAAACTTTGGGCCATGTTTTTAAACCCACAAACATGCTATCCTATTTACAGTTGCTAAGCTTTATTATTGGATTATGTCTAATAAATACTTGCTATTTAAACAGCTCATTGGTGTATATAAATAAAACCTTTTTTGTTTTCCTTTTGGATTGGATGGCAGGAAGTAATGTGTATCAGATGATATTTACAGCATTTAGCAGATGCTCTTATCCAGAAGTGCTTTAAAGTCACTGTCAGTGAATATATTCTTATACTGGTTTGTCAAGACACAGACTAAGTATACCATCAGTAAAGACTTACTGGGTAGGTGTTGTTCAGGGGTATTTTTAAAATGTATTATTTTGTGCGTGTTTAAAGCATAATGCATATCTAAGTACTGCTGAAAAAGGTAGATTTTCAGCCTGAGATAAATATAATATATATGTGTTTATTTATCCTTTTCATTGATTGAGTCTGACATATCTATGTTAACCTGACTAGCTTTTTTTTTTTTGCCCGCACATCGCTACAGTGTAGGATTGCAATCAGAAACTCATTAGTTCACCAATATTAATCTGAAATAATTATCTATAACTATTCAAATAAATTAGTTTATAATTAAAAGAAATTATATTCACTTGTATAATGTTTCTATGTTATGAGCCATTTTCATGCTTAAGTTAGAGATGCATCTACAGCTGACCAGCTTTTTATTACAGTACTTATGTTTTTAATAGATACAGATGAATTCAATTTGCTCAGAATTGGTAAATGTCACGGCTTCTGTATATTAAATTTTTTTTTTTTTTTTTTTTTTTTTAGTTTATTAATTTGTTTTTTGGCCTGGGATGGCTTATCTTTCTTTGGGCTGATGGCTATTTTTCTTCCTCTAACAAATTGCATGTGAGGAGAAAATAGGGGGGCTGGTTGAATAATCAAGAAAAATAGCCAACAGGCTGCAAGAAAAGACAGCTCAATTACTTGTGTGCTAATAAGGCCCCTTTCACTATAGCATAAAGCAGCAGAGTTGTAATAACATGATGATTTTCCTCAGGCACTTATCTTGGGCAGCTGGTGAAAGGACCCCTTTCATGCTCTTCATGTCTCTCAGGTTAGGGAGCTGCTCTGGGAACAGGTTAATCACACATTCCATTTTCTCCCAGCCAACCCTGCCGAAATGACCCGGCACAGGAGCTTAGGGAACAAAGGGTTTCGGGAGATGGAGAGAAAGCATGAGCCGGCCGACGCATGGGTATCAGAGGGGGAACTGCAAGGCACAAAAATATAGAAGGGTGTGTGGTGCTGCGGCTGTGCCAGCATGATGAATGAAAATGGCTTGTGTTTGTTTAAGATGTGAGAAATAAGAGGTGTCAGGCCTCGCTGTGCCTCCGGGGCTGAGCTGATTCATGGCCAGTTTACCTCCAGCCTTTATGAGTCTTTATAAATAATAATAACAACATAAGTAATATACAACAGCTAGCAGGAGAGCTCAAGCTCACAGCTTTATTCTTGCTCGCCGTATTTGGATGCAGCACAACAGTATGGCAAGAATATCTGCCGGAACAAGAACATGGAGAGGGAGATTACTTAAGGGAAGCAAATCAAGAGGGAAGAAATATACATCAGGGCTGAGGAGGAAGCAAGGAAATGTAATAGGCGTTGATGGATTGCATTCAGAAGACATGTGTTTATGGTTTAGGAGGAATGGACAGGCTGCGCTGCTTCGGGTTCTTTGTCCATTTTTGAATAAGATTTTGACAGGTGATTTTTCCAGCGGCTGGGAAAGCATAAACAGGCTTGGTGTTTGGTGGATTGAAAATGTCAGGTATATTGAAACTGTCGGTGGAATAGATGGCTGATTAGTAGGGCTGATAGGGTTGAAGTGTAGCAGATCGATAGTGCTACCTAATGCGCTGTGTTAATTGCTTTACCTCAGCTGAATGGTTAATCTCGAAGGGTGAAGGGCAGAGTCAAGCTCGTAAACAAATGAGCAAAACTGTTTTTTCCTCTTGTTTGTCCATTTAAATCATTTACGTGTGGGATAGTATGTTTATGAAGGGTGGGGGGTGGGGGAACAAGAGGAGAGAACGAGAGCGCACCCGTTAGAGCCTGACTGGATAGATGTTTCTTTAACCTGTATATTTTATGTTCAGGGACAAATTAAGTTTAGTAAGCCTACACCAAATCGATCACCTGCTTATGGATCAGTCAACTCACTAACCCAAAAACACTTCTGCTCTCTCCTCTTGCCTTACACACCAGTCTAGATACATTTTCATTGAATACACGCCTTAGAAATATGCTCTGTGGCCAAAAACACCTGATGTCACACACATTGTCTGCCCATTCTACAACCATAGGCAACATGGAATTGGAGCCACATTTCCTTCATTCTTTTGGGAATGCTTTCTATTGAATCTTGGAGTGGTCATGTGAGATTTATAGCCCTGTAGTGCCACATTAATGAAATTAGGCACTAATGTTGAGTGAAGAAGGAGGGGTGTAAAGCTGAAGTTTATCATGAAGGAGTTCAGTGGACTTGAAATCAGGGCTTGGGCCACTTGCATTCTTCAGCATTGGCAATCCATATATTCACTTACCCTGCTTTGTGCAGAGGGTCATTGTCCTGCTGTTGCAGCTTTCTTGGCCCATTGAAGGAAAATTTAAATGGCACATCATGTAAAAAAATTTCTATACAATTTTGTGCTTCCATCTTCTTGGTGCAAAAGATTGGAATAAGCCCATTTGATGGTCCACACTTTTGTCCATACATATGAACATATATTGGTACCTTCCATCCATATTTTCTGCCACTTATCCAAGGTCGGGTTGTGGGGTGGGGGGTGTAGACAACACTCTCTAGCTGCTGCTGGTGGATCCTGAGGCGTTCCCAGGCCAGTCAGGATATATAATCCCTCCAGCAAGTTCTGGTTCTACACCGGGGCCTTCCCAGTTGGATGTTCCTGGGAAACCTCTAAAGAGAGGTCACTGGGAAGCACCCTAATCAGATGCTTGAACCACCTCAGCTGACTCCTTTTGATGCTGAGGAGCAGCAGCTCTACCCTGAGCTCCCCCTGGATGTCTGAGCTCGTCACCCTATTTTAAAGCAGCGTTCACACAAGAAGCGACAAGCAACAAGCGAATTGCTTCATTGCTGTACAACATGTGACAACTCCTGGCAATAGAAACAGATCACTTCATTGCTCAGCTCTTGTTGCCTATGTAACCCCTCACGTTTTTTGCCTTAAAATCTTTTCAAGTGAAACTGTGAGCAGCATTAAGCCAGCTCCCTACAGGAGGTCCGTGAGTGCTTTTATTTTCAATATCTTATATTTTAACTCATATTATCATCATATATGGCTTATTATCATTATTATTATTGCGAGGCAAGTATAGAACAGAGACTCTTTTTCATGAACCAAGACGAGTTAAACATATATAAATATACGCACAGGAAATGCTGATCATTTTATAAAGGAGTACCCAATCACAGCATATCCAGTTATTATCCTTGTAAAATTTGTTGTTTCCATATGGAAAGCTTTTGCAGAACTCTGTGTTTAGTGGCATCTGCCAGTCTTCGGTATCTTTAAGCTCTGACTGGTAATTGCTTAAATCTCATTGCATGAAAGTTCAGCTCAGTTGAACTCCGCACGTGCCCATTTTGAAAATGTAGCCTCTTATCGTGCGTGATCATTGATTTTGCATGGTCAGTTGTTGCTTCCTGTGTGAATGCGGTTTAAAGCTGAAGCCTGATACTCTGAAGGAAACTCATTTTTTTGTGTGCTTTTGGTCACTACCCAAACCTCATGACCATAGTTGGAACGTAGATGGACCAGTAAATAAAAAGCATGTGGTAGTATAACGTGGAGACAATTTTTAATTTTTTTCAAATGAGCAATCTGAATGAATGACTTCACCCAGTCTATTGATTAGTATTCCCAAAAATAAAGAACCTCTAATTGTATAAGTAAAGTCTTCACTAGTTAAACATGAATCAGAATAATAATGTACTTGCTACTTTCTAAAAACATGTTGTGTATAGAGCAGAATCAAGTTTTAAATTTGCAGAGTTGATCCGGGGTTTGGAAGTGCTTGTAAACTATAAATGAGCCTGGAATTGGCAAAGTTTTAGAGCTATGATGGAGTTATCGTATCAAAGAGGAAAATTGCATGGGTGCATTTCTGTTCCTGATTGTGACACTTTTTAAAGTGTTCGGCATTTATGAGTAGAAGTAGGTTAATGCTGCTCTGTGCACTCTGAATGGGGTGATTAGGAAAACTAAACACGACTCTAACCAGGTGCAGGCTCTCAACCTCTTCTATATCTTCGAGTGTGCCTTACCTGACCACCTTTTATCTACCAAACATGAATGTTTTATGTAATTCATTTCCATTGTAACTGTTTTAAGTCATATTTGCATCACAATACTAATATCCTGCCTCTTTTACTTTCAGTTTGTTTTTACTGTGTGCTTCTCTTGATTTCCCGTGCAACTGTATAGCACCTAATTAATAATCTAAGTGGGAGTAAGACATTTTTGACGCTGTATGTATGTATTTTTGATGGAGCGTATGTAAAATTTTCACTACAGCCATACATACAGATGGTTACTGAAAGAGGTTTGCATGCTGATTTGTGTCCTTGGCATCTATGACCAGTGTTATAACCATAGAGAAGATTTCATTTCGTATAAAATGCATTCACACCAAGGGGAAACGGATGCGCAGATGGACGACCTTCACTGTATCTTTCTTACATTGCTGCTCCACTTTCATCAGTGCTTGTAATTCGGATTCATAAACACAACCATACACAATACAATATGTAGTGGCATGTTTTTTACTACTGCCTTTTGACTACTGTTTTTACTGACTGTAAAGGAAATAGAATTTTACATCAACCAGAGTTTATGTGTTCCACGCTGAAATGCAGTCACTGCTACAACTGTAAGCTATACTCAGGGGGTATGGTTCCAAGGCAAGAAGGGCCTGAAAGCATTATTTTAGCCTGTACATCAAGAAACACACTTTTTGTACAGATTTTTTTTTTCTCCTGCATTGATTGTTCAACTTCTTCCGAATCACTATTTAAATGAATTGTACAGCAAGAGGAAGTATTCATGAAAAAAGCAATCCCCTCTGATGTACACTGATAAGTTTAACTCACGTAATAGTAACACAGTGAACAGTGTGACATGTTGTCCTTATGTCATGACTGCAAAGATGACAGGCTGTGCGTTACATTTCACTTTTTCTTTTCTCTTGGTGTGATTGCTGTTTTGTTTCATGTTATTTTCTCCATAAATAACCAGCTATCAAATTAAAGTAAGGAGTTAACCATAGGTAAGGATGAAGTAGATGCCTACAGAAACACAGTCTGAAGCCTAGCAGGTGGTGAGTGCTGCTGCAGAGGGGAGTGCATTGATGATACCAGCAATTCCATAGAGAGATGATGTTGAAAGTCCCTCTACCTGTTCATGTCATTCTTTATAAATCAAGAGCTCTTAATCCTGTCTCATCCGTGAGGGGCTGTCTGAAGGAGAAAACAGACAAAATATGTTGTTATAATAATGCCAAATCATTGAGAAAAATCATTGAGTTTTAGCATTGTACCCTGAATTTACAGGGTTTATAAGTCTGATTATGCACCGAGAGGTTTGGCCATTTAATTTCTAGTGTTGTGTGTGTGTGTGTGTGTGTGTGTGTGTGTCTGATTTTTAGTCCAGTATAAATTTAGCCCTATTCAAAGTTGATTAATTATATATGGAGGGGATAGGTGATGTAATTATTGCAATTATCTCTGAGATTTTAGTCTTATTTCAGTCAATCAGGTCCTTTTTTCTTGTGTCTGGAAATATTATGCCATTTTTTACCATCTATATAAGAATTTGAGAAATAATTTCAGTCTTAAAGCACCGTAGTTGTTGTTGTTGTTTTTTTTTTTTTTTTTTTGTTTATTTGTTGCAATATATTCCTGGTTTGTGCCTACTCTATTAAAGTGTCATGAGGGAAAGAAATTTTTTTCCCCCCCAAAAAAATATTCAGTGTTTTAAGAAAATTTTATTTTGCTAAGTAACGGAGCAAAGTAGTAATAAATCATGTGTCTAGAGGAAAAACCCTAGCCTGTTTAAGATTTTACCTACAGAGGGAAAAAAAAAGCTGTAGACATTTGTCTGAGAAGCCTGGTACAACCTACTATTGGATTTCTGTAGAAACGCACCACGGTAAATTTATGCGGTCTTAAAAGCATAAAAAGCAATTTCTGCACTTGATTATTAATGAGTCACATTTCCATAATGTCTGGGCCTGTGCTAGTGAGACTATAACTTGCCTAAAACCCTGAGAACACTTCTCCGAAAGGTAATTTAAATCTACCATCCCTGTTATTGTTCAGCATTTAATCTCCATGACTTGATTTTTGATATGTCCAACAGTTTTGACCTTGTGAGCACATTTGACTGCCACTGGCTAGGAAAATAATATTGAAAAAACAAAACGGTACCGAGGCACTTATTCAAAAATACATAAATAAAAGGTCAAAAGGTTTGCATTTGCTTGCCATGCTTAAGGTCATGCTTAGATTTCTGTATCGGAGTAGCATTTGTAATTAACATTTTAAGGCCCTTTCTATGATAGTAAGAAAAATATGTGTGTGATGGCGTGAAAGGCAGGGAGTGACTTGATGTATTTAACCACTGTAAAAGCTAGGGGGTGCTGTCAATCTGTGCTCCGTGAGGGGCAGGTTGTGTGTTAGAATGGGTTGTGTTTCTCTTGTTTATTCCTGTATTTTTTCCTTTGTGTGTGTGTGTGTGTGTGTGTGTGTGTGTGTGTGTATATATATAATTTAAGATTTCTGTCTTCAGTGGCATATTAATGGCATATGTCTTCAGTGGCATATTAATGGCATATGAAAAATAAAAAGACAGCCAATTTTAAGTTTTAGAGATTTTCTAAGTGATGAATGTTTGACACATTATGTTTCATAGCTGAGCATTGTGTGTATGTACTGTGTATGTATCTTTTCTTTCATAATATGAATGCTGCACTGCTTGATCTCACTTAAAGTAAAGATAATATTTCTTCATCTCTTCATGAATCTTTCCCTCCTGGTCGTGTAATTATGCTGCAGCTTGAACACATTTTTTCTTTATAGCTGCCTCTGATTTTACAATATACTCTGCCTGACCCAAAAAAAAAAAGGGTCCCCACTTTAATGTTTTGTTGGATCGCCATCATCCTTGCTTACAGTCAGTAATTACCATGGCATTGCTTTAACAATCTTAAACATTTATTCCCATCAACAGTTTTTTCATTGGCATTTTGAATTGATGATGGGAAAATTGATCCACTCCATAAAGTCTTCTCCAGCACATCCCAAAGACTTTCAATAGGGTTAAGTTCAAGAGATTGTGGTTACTTGGCTTACTTGTGAAAATGATTCCACCTAATCCCTGAACCACTTACACTTTTAAGCCTCATTTTATTTTTGTGCCATCAGGAAAGAAAAGGTCCATTGATGGAAAAACCTGCTCATTCATTTTATTCATGTTGTCAACCCACTTCATTATGTTGCTGAGCCTCGACCTGACCAACTGAAGCAACAATGTCATGTTGATTACATGCTTTAATCAAGGATAAAGGTAGTCCAACAAAGTGTATGGTGGGTGTGAGTTTTACAAATAGTTTTGCAAGTTTTAGTTAGTATTATGAACAGTTGTGGACCCTCTATGGAATTGTAATGTCTGGTTTATGCTTCTGTGTAGAATCATGCTGGAGTTAGAAACATGCTTGTTTAATTGCATACCTGCAAATGTGAAAGAATTTATGACCCTAATTCCACGGGTTTTACCAAGTGTTTCAGGGTAATATTGTTACAGAAACATCTAATACTTATGTCTTCTGTAGTTCAGACATGCCAGTCATGGTCTCGATTCATTGTTTGAAAGTGTTGTCTGTTAATAATTTATGCTGCTTAATACAGACGAGTTAAGAAAGATTCAGAAATGGTTTATTTTTTTAATCCTCACATTTGAAAACTGTTGACTTTTATGAATAATTTTTTAGTAGTGCCTTAACCTTGTCTCTCTTTTGGTGGTTGTTCTTTTTCACATTCCCTTTTTACCCCTCAGCCGGTTATGGTTATAGGGGGTTTTGTCGTTGGCTTGGCAGCTGGGCGGGCAGCATGACAATAACTTTGTCCGAGCCATTGCTTGGCTCAAGCACAGACCAGCTTTCTGAAATTTTGCATAGGCGCTCCCTATGACCTAAACCTGTGCTTGGGGTAGCTAATTTGCATATGTGACCTTTGACCTTGTCAAACTAGCCTTGAACATATAAAATTTGTCCGGGCCATTTCTCAGCTCACATGCATGATAGCTTTCTTTAAAGACTGAATAGCTGATTTTCTGTAGAAAGACAGAGGCTGTAACTGTAGCTTGTGTTGAAACTGAGAAAATAGTTTTTCTAAGGCAACTTTATCTTGGGCGAAGTAAGAAGGTTCTGGCTGTTTCTTGCTGTGCAAAAACTTGCTGTTCGTCCCCAGGTTCTTGCTTTGTTCGGTTCTTGTTCAGTTCTCCAGTATTAGCTGTGCTAAAAAAATTACTTGGTCAACATTAAAATTGAGCAGAAAAGACTTTATTTTGGTTTTCAGTCTTATTGTAGGTACTGCAGTTCATTTACAGAGAACACATCTGTTTGAACATGGGACATACTGTACTCGTACAGAGTTCTTCAAACCATGTGGATCTGATGAGTGTTAATGCTTGCCGTCATATGCGTTATCTGTCAAGGCTCAGTAAACAACTTGCAAGCTCATCAAATAAAAGGAATCGTATAGTTAAAACTCCAGGCTGTATGTCAGCTGAAGAGGTGTAACTGAATGTATTTAATTGAAGTCTTGCTGTGTTGGTTTGGCCGTGCTCCTGCTGACCATTTCAGTCTGCAATGCATTCAGTCACTCTGCTCAGCATGCTGACTCCACAGAAAGCTCACAGGCCTGATTCATGGTTCCTTAATGCCAGCAACCGCACACGATCGGACAAGCATATTTAGGAGTGGGCGACGAGCACCTGCATGACAACACATTTGCTTGATGAATGTTTCATTGATTTTGGGTGGGGGTGGGGGCATGGATCAGCACTAATCGATTTGATTAGTAGGGGGATGAAAAGAACACGTATTGTATTGATGTTAGTGTGCGCTGGCTGCGAGCATGTTGTCTGGGTCATAAATCTGTGTGTGTGTGTTTGTGAAAGCTGCACCGTGTGCAGGCTATTTTTTTTTACCTCCTCAGCAGAGAGAGTGAGACGGCTTGGAGGTATTTGCCTACATGAGTAGGTGTTGTACGCGGCTACATTATTAGTCATACTCCCATAGCCAAACACCTCCAAGGGTTCTTTTGATAAAAGATTATTTTTATAAAGTGATTGCAGTTCAGTTTTAATTAGTGAGGAGTGTAACAGGAGCCCTGGTCACCACGTGCTAAGTCCTGAGAAATATCTGCTCCATCAGGCTGTAAGAATACTGCGCCTTTGTCTGAAGTCTCAGTAGGAATGTTGGACTTGTTATTAAAACGTTCATGTGGGACTTTAAAAAAGCATTCTGGGATTTTATTGATATACGTTGTGATTACATTATTCCTTAAGAGCTTTTTTATTATCCAAGGACTCTTCATTAAGAGTTTTTTCTGGGAGCCTTTTGGGATGCAGTCTGTATTAGAGCTGTAAAGGAAATGTATACAAACCATTACAGCTGGGCCCTTCACTCATTCATTAATTCACTCCTTCATTCTTGGTGATTCATGTGTTCAATCAATCACTCACTCAGCCACTATTACTTGCTCATTTATTTCACGATGAACTCACTTACTGATGACATTCATTCATACTCAATTCACTCTCATTCATTGCTTATTCATAGTAAATTGGTAATTGATTAACATATTCATTCATTTTTATTAACTGGCCTATTTATTTTATTTTATTATCTATTTACTTAGTCCCTAATTGTCTCAGTCACTTAAACTGGCAAGTTTTCTCTTATTGACCCATTCATATTTGCTCAAGTAGCCATTATGTTCATTTTTCATTTACCAATTCACTCATTTCTTTTTGCTTATTCACTTACTAATTCACTTCAAATTATTTGCTAATTTAATTAATATTTCAGTCATTCATAGACATTCCTTCAATAATACACTCAGTAATTTACTTGTCAATTCATTCATACTTATTCATTCTGTTATTAATTCACTCATTTATAGTCGCACATATCCTAATCCTCTCATATATATTCTTTCATTCCCTTATTAATTTCCCCATTTACTTGTGCATTATCTTAATTCACTCATTCATATTCATTTACTTATTAATTCACTCATTTATACTCGTGGATTCTATGGTCACAAGCTTTGGGTAGTGACTGAAAGAACAAGATCAAGAGTACAAGCAGCAGAAATGAGCTTCCTTCGCACAGTGGCAGGTCTCTCCCTTAGAGATAGGGTGAGAAGTTCGGTCATCCGGGAGGAGCTCGGGGTAGAACTGCTGCTCCTCCGCGTTGAGAGGAGCCAGTTGATGTGGCTCAGGCATTTGATTAGAATGCCTCCCGAACACCTCCCTGGTGTGGTGTGTCGGTCATGTCCAACTGGGAAGAGACCCCGGGGTCGACCCAGAGCCTGCTGGAGGGACTATGTCTCTCGGTTGGCCAGGGAATACCTCGGTGTCCCCCCAGAAGAGCAGGAAGAAGTGGCTGGGGAGAGGGAGGTCTGGACCCCACTGCTTAGGCTGCTGCGCCAGCGACCCGACCCCGGATCAAGCAGAAGAAGATGAAGATACTTGCGGATTCTTAATTCAATTCATTCATACTCATTCATTTACTTATTAATTCACTCATTTTATACTGGTGCATTCTCTTTATTTACTCGCTCGTACTCATTCACTCTCAATTCACTCAACAATACTTATTCACTTATTACTCATTCATACTTGCTCATTCACTTAATAATTCACCCATTCATACTCAATGAATTTTTTTCTGAATGAAAGTCATTTTTTTTATACCTAAATGAAACTTGAATTAGCAGTTAAGGAAATATATTGTGTAATTATAGACTGGATACTTGCTATATACCTGAGTATATCCAGCACATACACTCACACCTCAGGTATATGTTCTATGTTATATGTCTGAGCACCCCCCCCCTTCTTTTTTTCACACACACTCTCATACATGCATAAATACACCCGCTCCCATGTCTCCATAAAGTGGCTGATGTGCGAATGTGTATAAGCCCCTGGGCACTGATTGGCCGTTCCTCTTGCAGTGTTTCACTTCCCGCTTCACACACATTAACACTGATGTGTTTACGACACTCTAGGGGCACTGTGTTAAACAAGCAGAACCTCGACAGGCAGGAGCGGCCTTAGCACTCCACCACGCTGCATACAGAGATGAGAGAGAGAGAGAGAAAAACAGGAAAGAGAGTGAGACCATAAAACAGAGCTATGGGCTGAGTGCGGAAGGGAATAAAGCAAGGGCAAAACCAAGTGATGGAGAGATGGAGTGTGATGAGATTGTTTGCTGATTGGCAGTGAGCAGTGATTTTTCACTCTGTTGTCTTGATACAGCTCCAAAGCGCTCTCTCTCTCTCACTCGCTCTCTCTCTCTGTGCCAAGTTTTAATTTGCTAAGGAGCTAAGGAGAGGTAATAAGGAATTTTTTCCTCTATAATTTTAATTAGACTAGATCTGGTCATACATTCTCCAGTGAACAGATGCTTCATATGACGTGCCAGTATAGTGTCCTTTTAATTTAGTCGTACATGCACACACACTGGCATTTGCATAAAGCACAGTGTGTTTGTGAATACTGATGTCAAGCACATCAAACACACTTTCTCCACTTTCCTAACTGAATAAAACAGTTGTAAACTTTTCAATCTTCACAAATCTGATGATGTTCCAGAAGTCTGAGCAGTGTCTCAGGAAGAGAAATATAATGCACTGATTTAGGTGTGTGACAATGTAAAGAAGATTCAGAAACAGTTCAGTATAATGCAAACTAAGCATTATTTTATTCTCAGATGCACCAAACCACAAACTATGCACAGTGTGGTAGGTCTGTCTGATTACCAGCCTCACTATAAGCACACAAAGAACAAACAAATAGGTGCCGGTAATTACACCCAGGTGAAACTCTGCATGGTACCTGCTGGTTCTACCTGATTCCTCTCTATCTGCAGAGTATGCTCATCCATGCCTTTGCTGCCGCACATCTACAGAGTATGTATGTACCGTGTTTCCCCGATAATAAGACCCACCCTTACTTCTGCAGAACGGTCCAAAATAAGCCCTACCCCGAAAATACCAGCACCATTTACAGCAACGCCGCGGAGGAAAGAGAAAGAGGAAGTTAAGGGAACAGGACGGTAAGTAAAGTATTGTAAAGCAGGACTGAGGGGCATGATGGGGGTAAAGCAGGACTGGAGGAGTATAACAGTCTTCATTTTACTGGTATTATCCTGTCTGTTTTGACCCCAGACATGAGTGCAGAAAGGAAGAGCTACACCGCTGAGTTCAAGAAAGCAGTTGTGGAGGACTCACTTACCTGTTTATTGAAATTGCTGTTAATGTTAATTAATATAAAACCTACTCCGAAAATAAGCCCTATGGTGTTTTTTGAAGCGAATAAATAAATAAATAAGACAGTGTCTTATTATCGGGGAAACACGGTATAGTGGGGACAGAGTGTTTTAGGCCATGTTGAAAATCTAGATTTTCTTTTTCATTTACTTTTAAAATTGCCAAAAGAATGTTTGTAATATTTAAAACAAAGAAGGTAATTGTTTTGATATATTGAATATTTAATATTTAAAATTTGTGTTGTTCTGAGGTCACTGTTTGCACTGTTTAATGAACAATAGCTCACTCATTCAAATAAAACAGGTTTGAGTGCACACTGTCCTGTCAGAAAAAAGTGAGGCAGATTACCAGATACTCGGAAACTCTTTGACACAAACATCAAGAAAATCACAAGAGCACTTGGAGAGCACAAAACTCTGCCCAAGACCAGCAATCCCCAATGTGTCACAAACTATTTTATCTCACAGTGTAAAAGAATATTTGAAAAAAATTCCTGGATTCAGAATTTGATCCAGATAATCTCTAAAATCTAAAGGAGTTTTCCTTGGCCAAAGCTCCACTTCTCGTAGAGATATCATGAAAATCTGCGAGTAACATTTTTGTGTAATCCTGCTAACAAACAAGCACACTTTCTTGGCGGAGGTAATAACATTTTTATTCAAATGAGATCTTGCAAAATTGAAATCACCCTACAGCAAATTCCACCGAATCTAATATTTTGTATGACCTCCATGAATTTTGTCATGATGCACTGAAAAATATTACCTCTTAGCAAGGTAAAATATCTTGAATAGATTCAGAATGTTTTAGTATTTAACATTAGTAGTTTACAAAACACAAAATTTGAGTTTATTAAACCTATTTTTAGACCAGAACTAACTTATTTCAACATGTCTTGTCAAATAAAACAATCTGTCCATGCAACAAGATTAGTTCACTAATATTTAGTAATTTTCTACTCAGATTAATTTTTTCAGTTGTTTTGCAGTGTATGGTTGGGGATGATATTCTGCCCCTCTTGATGCATAAATGTTACTCATATCACTAAAGCTACTGAAGCATTTCAGCGCTATTTGTTGCCTGTTCTATGTATTTTACAAGTAATTTGATGTTTGGCTGATGCATCAACTCTGGGAAACATTGTGATTACAATGGGAAATGTTTCACTACAGTGTGATGTGTTTTGGACAAAAATGTGCGTAACAGGGATCCCGACATTGACACACAGTGTCATGCTGCATAGTGACTCATAAGGGTCATGGTGAATGAGCAGAGAATAGAATGCACCTTCAGACACTAGTAAGCTACACCAAGTGTGAATTGAGGTAAATACTAACATGCATGTTGATCCTTTTGAGAATTGTGGCAGAGTGGTTGTGGCTCACGGCCAGTGCTGCGTCGCTCCTGGTGTTAAGTGAAGCGCTGGCTCAGCGCGTTGCAGCTGTTACACCATTCTGTTCTCATCACTTACCTGTCATACCCATTCCAGTGGGCATTTTTTATCCTCCTGAATGTTTTTTGGTTGTGTGGTCTCATTCACTCTTTGGCGCTTACCCATGCTTGGTGTTTTGTACCTGTGTGCTGTGTGATCCATTTGCGTCTCTGTAATCTCTGCAGCCATTACAGCCTCTTTGGAGCTGCTTCAATTGTCCCACTGAGACTTCTCAGCTTGTTTATTAGTAAAATTCGTCACTGGTGATTTCCTCTGTGGCTTAATGAGTTTATAAACGATTGCCTAAGCTGAAGAAAGTCTCTTAACTCAGTTATTCTTGTTTAATTTTTTTCTCTCACGTGGATCTGGCCTCTCCTTCTTAATGGGCAGTATTCAGAATTGCTTGAGGTATCATGTCCATGTCTGCGGCGTACAGCAAGGTGGGTAGATGAGTGATGTGATATGGAAAACTTTAGGGCTTCTACAAGGACATTTTTGGATATTTGTTACAGAGGCAACAGGTCTACGAGGGAAACCCAGGCATCCCTCTCCTTAGTGGTACTTTCCAGCTCCTTCTTGGGGATCCCGGGGTGTTTCCAGCACAGACTGGATGCAATCCCTCCAGTGAATTCTGTGCTTGCCTTGGGGTTTCCCCTGGTTGGATGTGCCTTGAATGCCTCTGAACTGGGAGGTATCCTAATCAGTTCCCCGACCCATCTCAACTGACTCCTTTCAATGTGGGGGAGCAGCAGCTGTACCTCGAGCTGCCCCCGGGTGTCTGAACTGCTCATCCTATCTCTGAGGCCGACCCTAGATACTCTCAGAATGAAACTCTTTTTTTAGCTGCTTGTGTTCATGATCTTATTCGTTAGGTCACTACCCGAAGTTTTTGTTTGTTTGTTTGTTTTTTAGGTTTTTAAATAAGTTTTTAATAAAGATTAGACTTGTGAGAGATGACGAATTTCCACTGACAAGTCGCACATTGTAACTTTTGTTACAATGATCAGGAGTTTTGAAGTTTGGTATTTAATTTTCTTTCCAACGAGAAAAACTATCAAGCATGGTGACATGTTTTCAGCATTTACTGACAGGCTAGAGGGAAAGTTCTGTGGTTGGTTGTTTGCACTGCCAATCAAATGACTCTTGTTATGAAGGTAGACAGTTTATGGCAATGTTGAGTGGTGAGAAATAACAGACTCTCTGCTGAATGTTAGAAGTCTGGCTTGAAAGACTAGTTGGCACGATTTAAAAACAATTTACCTACTGAGGTCACTGCATTGTCTTTGTGTTGTAGCAAGAATCAAATTCAAATGTTTTTACATTCCGAGTGTTTAACGGCTCTGTACAATGTCATCTGCATTCCTTGCTTCAGAACCACTCACCAGTTCATGTCCTTGTCTGAGATGAAAGTCTGCTCATAATGCTGAAAACATTCTGGCTCTTCAGACTTGGAAGGATTTTTCCATCCACCTGAACATGACTCAGTTCCTTGTGCTGGGGATTCAATCTGTATCTGTTCACACCATGTCTAATATAATGCTTTATTTTTCTCTGCACTAATTGCCTTTGTTTGTTTTTTGCATCACTTCTTGATCTCTTGGACTTCTTTGTATTCATATTTTGAAATGTCTTCTTTTGTTACCATGGTAACTTTTGTGCTAACCTATTAGTTAGTCTTCAGTCTTTGTTTTAACAGTTTCAGCAGTTTGTGCTACAGTAGCTCTTCTGTAGGATTAAACCAGATGCACTAGTCTTCGCTCCCCATCAGTGAGCCTTGGACACCCATGACATTGTTGCCTGTTTGCTGGTTGTCCTTCCTTGGACCACCTTTGGTAGGTACCTACTTGGAGATGAATAGACCCGGGCTTTTAACCATCACAGTGAGGCTCTTGTCAAAGTCACTCAGATCCTTACACTTACTTATTTTTCTTGTTTTCAACGCATCAACTTTGAGAACTGACTGTTCACTTTCTGCCTAATACTGCCCACTCTTTGTCAGGTGTGACGATAAAGAGAATATCAGTGTTATTCACTTCATAGTCAGCAGTAATAATATTTTTAATGTTATGGTAGTGTATACTGTAGTGTTGTTTGGAATTGGAAGTGGACTTTGGAATTTGGCTAGTCTCATAAAACATGTATTCCTGAGCAAATGCTACCACTGTGCTGCCCAGATGTCACTGTGAGCTACAGCTACTTAAAACTAAAGATGCCTTTTTAAAAGAGGCTGATTATTATTTGTTTCTTAAAGGGATATGTAATAGAAGCCTGGTTGCATAGTTTGTCTGATTTTATGAAAATGCACGGTTTCATTAACTTTTTTAAATGTAGAAAATAAAAACGAGCAAAAACTCCACACACAGGGGTGATATTGTAATGTGAAAGGTACTTAAAAATAAATAAATATATAAAAATAAAACAGCCTTGTGACAACCCTGTATTTTCGTCAGTAACACCTAATTTGCATACGAATACATGGTGTAGTATTCGTTTCTTTCATATGTACAAGTGCACTCCTGTTTAATGTATGTGAATGGAATCACCTATGATCTGTAGATGTGCCTAGTTTTATTTTTTTCAGGAGTTCACTAGTTTATAGTTGATTTGTTAGTTTAATATTTGTATAGTGTTATTTTTGTCATTAACTTTTCTTATATGATCTGACGGTCTCGCGTCCTATTCTTGCGATTTTTCACTCTCATGAGAATAAAATGGGCAGTGGGTGCTCTGGATTATTGATCCAAAAGTTGGGGGATCAAGCCCCAGTACCACAAAGCTGCCACTTGAGCAAGGCTCTTAACCCTCAATTGCTCAGTTCTGTTAAAATAATAAATGTAAGTATCTCTGGATAAGGGCGCCTGCCAAATGCGAGTAAAATTCAACTGATAATAAAAATATACATATGTTCATGTGTAACAGGAGAGATTGGAAAGCTTGCCTTTCATTTCAAATATTCTAAGACCACATGGCCATATCACCAAATAATTATTTTAGAATATTTGTTTTTTTATTTGACATCAGCATTGATCCCAGATTTGTATGATATAGCTGGTTTTAGCACTGATGTGGATGATGTGTGTGGGTGTGTATTTATCCAGACACTTTTCCATTGGCTGCATGAACTTTGATAAACGTTCTGACTATAGTGTATAATTTTTCACTCTTGCTATGCAGTGGTGCATTTTGTTTCTTAAAATATTATTTTATTGATGTCACTGACAAGAAATTAGTTTTTAGTAGAGCTGGCCACTCCAATCTCCTGTCTAAAGGCAGCATGTGTGAGACAGGCAGCTTGGCACAGGAGACAGGAGTGGTGGAAAGGTACTGTAGGGTGATCGTTCTGACTCATATTTCTCTTAACGTCTCCTTTTTGTCTGTCGACTTCCTTGCCTATTGGAGGCAGTTGTATTATTGTGCTTGACAGGTTCTGATTCTGTTGTCAGATATAATTTAACCATCGACACCCCTTCATGTGCGTGGGGAGGTGTATGTGTATGTGAGTTGGCCCTTCTGCGGCAGATTATATAATGAGATCTCTCCATCTTTGCCTCCCTGCAGCTTTTACCTCGTCATCCTTGCTAATTAACACCTCTGCAGAATGCAGAAATAACAGTCATTAAACTCTGCAGCAGAACCGTGTCACTCCAGCTTCGGCTGAATTGGATATCGATGAGCATGCTGTCTGAGAACTTTTGTAAATCTAAATCATGACACCTCCCAGGTGAGAAATATAATGCATGTCTAGGTTTCTCAGAGTTTATTCAGAAGTCAAATGAGAGGACCAGAGTACAGCCTTGCCACTTGCCTGTTGAAGACTTCCTCTTGATAACCAGTTATTGAACCAATTTTTTGTGTCCAGGTGCTTCAAGTTTTGGATCCCTGTGATGCCACTTTAAGCCTTATAGTCTTACAGTGCGTTTCTTGGTTCGGTCCAGGCTCAGTAGCCTTGTGACTTGGTCAATGAGCGTAGAGTGGTGTTTCGTTAATGTAAATTGGCGCAGAGATTTGTTCTGTCTGTGAATGAGTGAAAGAGAGTGTTCATGTACAGGGCGGGTGTACCGATAGAACAGCCTTGATTGAAATGATTTGCTGTATTGATTTGGCGACTACCCGAGGCATGCGACCTAATCAATTTTTCTGCATCTTAATTACAGTCTATAAAACAATTCAGCTCTAATTTGGTTCTTACAAAGACTAATATTTCTTAACTTTGAACAAAGTTTAGTTAAAAGCCTTTACACATTATTTGAGGAGGGAAAAATATTGCACTGTAAATTGAAAACACTGGGCTAGTAATTCTTCAGTCAGAGCACTTTCCTAACATTCCAGCAGATCAATAAAATGCCAGGATTTGTGGTACCCTGAAAGAAGAAGCAAATAAGGTAGATCAGCAAGATCCAAATAATAAAGACAAAGCCTAGCCCAATGTTAGGAAAATGCTGGAAGCAGAAGGGTCTGTGCACACTGCATTCAATCATTTTTCATTTTGAAATGGAAAAATAAAATCATATGCAAACAAGATTGTCAAAACAGCTTTTGGCTTTAAAACAATAAACCCAAAAGAAAGCACTCACGTTTCATCTTGACTAGTGTTTCATCATTTCAAATTCATTTTAGGGCTAAAATTGATGAAAGAGTTTGATTGTCCTGGATGTGTGTCAGCAGGTACTGGATATCTATTAGCAGGAATGAGAGGTTTGGAAATGCCATTAGTGCCTGACCTACTGCTTGTATAGATCATTATGTGCTTTATTTTAAAAATGGCAAGAGTGTGACGGTAAAGGAGGACTCAGGAGTTTAAAAATTCAGCAGGATTTTTCTGAGCTGCCTCAGGTTAAGAATGTTTTACTAATTTCTGCGTATTATGTTAATCGTATTTATGTTCTGTCTCTTAAGAAAATTGGTTAGGGCTCAAGTGTGCATATTTTAACCATGAATAGCTTCTATAACAGCTATTTATAATTAATTTGGACTCATAAATATTTGTTTATATTGAGTTTGTGTAAAGTAAAAACAGGTTAAATAGAATTACTATAAATTTATTTTATTGTTATTATTATTTTTAATTTATTGTTATTTTTTATTTTTTAGAATTAAAACGAATGACCACAAAGTTCCTGGACACTAAAGGTTGTTCAGGTTTGGATTCTGAATTGCAAGGGAGCTACATTAATCTAAATTCACTGATGTTTAGGGATGGGACTCACCAGAGACATGCAATACAATATCATGATGCCTAGCTGCCGATGCAATTTTGCAAGTCTCCCCATTCTATAAATATCCAAGTTTGATATTACAATTTTTCCGCTTTTTGCTATGATTTTAATCATAACATCTTGAACAATGTAAAATAAAGTTTGTTCATTTACTAATTTATTCAACATAATGTTAGCAACTAATTTGCTCCTACCTCTCGGGATGGCAATGCTTCACTAGCTCAAATTTAAACACTATAAACTATAAAGTAAAAGTGAATAAAAATAAAAACATTTTGGAACCAGTGTTGAGATACGTAATGAAGCAGTTGAGGGGCACTGAAATAGTGTTCGATGAACAGATAGTGGCATCAGTGACAGTAGAGCAAAGTGAAAGTGAGGACAGTGACGACGAGCCTGAACCCACATTTAAAATAACTGTTATAAAAGAATGTGCTGATATGTATATGTCACACACACACACACACACACACACACACACACACATATATATATATACATATATATATATATATATATATATATATATGGTGGGGCCGGTGGCGTAGCGTTTAGGGTGCTGGGCTCACAATTGAGAGATCATGGGTTCGAAGTCCCGTTGGACCCCCACCGTGCTAAGACCCCCACCGTGCTAAGACCCCTGGGCAGGGTCTTAACCGCATGTGTGCCTTTGTCCACCCAGCAGTATAAATGGGTACCAGTAAAAATACTGGGAAGGTAACCTGCAATGGACTAGTGTCCCATCCATGAGGAGTTGAACTCCTAGTCGCTTTACGCTACAGAAAACGGGGATAAGCACCGGCCTGATGAGCTACTCGGCTCGGGAGTAAAAGCCCAACAGACTCACCTACCTACCTACCTTGAGATGCGTGAATTGCAATACATACCTGGATCAATTTTTTCTTCTATCTCTATTGATGATACCTGTAACCATTCAATCAGTCAGAAGATTGTTAGAAGAAATCTAAACCCTCTTTATTGTGCTGTCAGAATGTTGAATCCTGGGTAAAGTTGAATGAAAATGTTAGATCTGGTGAGCTTTTCTGTGATTTTTCCATCACTCTTTATCTGTCTTTCTCTCTTCCTCTGCCATTGCTGATTAATGACATTTGTACAGCTCCACGCTCCCTCACACATGGCATGGAGGAAGTGCTGCCCTCTTCTCCTACCTCTGAGTAAAACCTGACTATTTCACACATATCATAACCTAGCTTATCTTTCTGTCTCTCTCTGTCTCTCTCTCTCTCTGTCTGTCTCTATCTCTCTTTCTCTCTCTGTCTCTCTTTGTATATTCAACATAAATAAAAATGATTAAAATCAGAATAAATGGATGAACAGATGAATTGATGGGCTGGGGGCTGGTTGGAGAAAGAATAGATGGAGGGCCATGTTACGACTGCATGTGACACATGAAAAGAGGTTGTTAAATGAAGATGAAGGAGAGTAGAAGATAATGAATAGATGGTTTGCCAACTGCTTTTGTCATTAGGCCTCTCTCTCTCTCTCTCTCGCTCTCTCTTTCTTTGTTGCACTTCATCACTCTTTCTTTCTAGAGCATGAACTCCCCCTTTGTCACACTTCTCCCACCCTCTACCCTGGTTAGTGTTTTATTTAGATAATTCTATGTTGTCATTTTGTTCATTCTGGCCTGGCAGGCAGGAATCCTCTAGCATTGCTAGCAAACTCTACTTTCTCCACAGTAAACACACACTCGCACAGGGAGAGTGAAATGCAGACTCAGTCATTCTGTGAACTCTCTGTATATAACTCTGTGTGTCCAGTGGTGTACACACATGCAGATCATCTTCTGATAGACCTCATCACACACTGAGATGCACACACATCAGGCATGCTGGGCTCCTTAAACATCCTCTATAGTGCACTGATCCAGAAGGTACACTTCAGGAAACAGACTCGGAGAAATGCTTTAATTAACTTTTTCTCAAACCTGATTTTATTTTATGGGGAAAATACCAGTAGAAATATTAACATATTCTTAAGATTTTTAAATGTTTATCTTCCTTATGTATATAAATTAATATCTGAGTCAAATTGGTTATTAGAGAGATAAAGGATACATTTTGTTACCTCTGTATAATAAAAAAAAATTTAATAAAAGCTCAGGTAAATGCAGATTATTAAGAGGAAGACATTCTACCTTGAATGTTATAACCACTTCCTGCATGTCGAGCTAGCTTACTAACTTAGTGGTAGTAATAGTCAATTTCATGGTTGTTATGGTGCTGAATTGCTGCGCTACTTTTTATGCTAAATTTGATTACGGTTGTATAAATAGCTGAGAGGATGACAGTCTAACACTTAATGCTGTTTGTGTGTATAACAGGAAGTGTTTTAGTTTGCATATCCTTCCTATTATCCTGGAATTATTTTTAATAAAGACAAAAGTGTTGAAATGTTCTCGAGCAGATTTTTGAGCGCTCTAACATCTGTTAAACAATTTAAATATGACTATTAGGTCGCTCGATAAAGCCTTACTCTCCTTCTTTCTCTCTTTCTGCTGGAAGCTTTTAGATTTCACTCATATTTCACAACTCTTGATGTACAGCCAGAAAGTGTTAGTTTCAGTGTGTGAAGTTGCACATGCTTGTGAACATTGTGTGTATTTGTACTGAGTGTCTTCTCTCCACGTTCCCCTCTTCTCTCTCTCTCTCTCTCTCTCTCTCTCTCTCTCTCTCTCTCTCTCTCTCTC
>JAOUQZ010000047.1:20162436-20173388 GCA_028564935.1 Neosilurus hyrtlii | reverse complement strand
AGTGAAGTGATGGAGTGTGTGTTGGTCAGGAGTTGGTCTTGCCTGCTGCTCCGGTTCTTTTAGCTCTGGGTGATGGCATAAGAAATACTTGACTTTTATTTTGCAGATTTTGCACACCGCATATGTCATGTCAAGCCCCTTATTACCCGAAAATCCGAAGTGTACCCAAACATTTGCCTTCAGCGAAGACTGCACTGGCTGTAGGCTAAAAGCTAGTTCTGTACCTGCCACTCACTGGAACAATTCACGACGGAGGCCGCGTCTGGACAAACGGTATGCGTTGTGAGTAAAGTTGGAAATCTTCGGGGGAAAAAAACGTGTTTATAAAGATCGATTCTTGAAAATTTGTATAAGAATAAGATAATAAGAATCGCGATTCAGATGTGAATTGATTCCGGCACCCCTAATAGTTAGGTTCAGAGGTATTTGTTTGGGCCTAAGTGTTTGCAGCCGAATGATTGTGTCCTTCACTTGCATTGACATGTTTGGAACAAATATTTAGAATTCCCATTAGAAACAGCTGACTCTTTTCATTTCCTTTATCTGTAATGAAATAATAAAGAAACCAGTCATCACTGTCCGATTACTTTTGAGCTTGTAAAAATGTTAAAATCCATTCTGGTGGTGTACAGAGACAAATGTATAAAAATAGCATCACTGTCCCAAATGCTTATGGACTTAGCTGTGTGTCTCACAACTTGTCAATTTCCAGAAGAGGTGCTGTTCAATCCCCTCAGATCAGAATCGATCCTCTCAGGTCTTGAATTGTATGTTTATTGTTAATAGCCACGCCCACTTCTGGTTTAAAACAAATAGTTTTGACCATATAGAGAATTTCTTGGTAAACTGGGTAAATTGGTAAGGGGCAAGACAGTTATATTTTCTTCCTTTAAGGTGCATCTAATATGGGAATCCAACATATACGTTCAGGGACCTTTTACGTGGCACCAGCTGGCATATATAATGCCACATGCAACTATCAAATTTTACTTTTGGTGGGAAAACTATGCAAAATATTATTTTATTTTATTTTAATAACTATGCTAATAGTATTTTAGCTTAAGTGACATAAATTATTGTTGTATATTGGGGCTTAACATTAGGTTATGTTATGTTACCTGAACAATGTATTTAAGCTCATACCACTAATAACATTACTACTGTCATGGCTTTAGTTACTGTATCATTAAGTGAAGAAATTCAAATTTAAAAACCTACCTCTTCCAAGTCCTCGGACACGCACACGCTCTGTCTAACTTGAAGATGAAGCCGAACTTTTAATTAGCTAAACATGTGATTCAGCTAATCAGTGGTTTGCTAAACAGGGCCGAGTGTGCACTCGTGTACTGCAGACAGACAAGCACACACAATTTCCTGCAGAACAAAAATCGGCGCGTTACCGTACCATCCGCGTAACTCAAGTCATAGAAAAGTCTTGAAAGAGTTGAAAATCTTTTGCTGTACATGCGGTGAAAAGACGTCGACCAGCTCTATAACGGGGTACGAGATTTTGGTGATGGGTCCTTTCGACTGTCTGATAGGAGAAAAGTATTTATATAGTAATTTCTGTTTTATGAAATGGCTCTTTAGAGTAAAACAAAATTGTACCATTTAATCCAGCTTCTTGACTCACAAGGCTATGCTCCTTCAGGCTCCACATACTGCAATGATTAGTGTATTTTCTGTATTTTCTGGATCATAGTTCTGCACAGTAAAACAAGGCTGATGGCTGACGATGCAGCTTTGTGCATCAGCGTTTCCTAAAGTGGAACTCAATGAAATTGGGAGTTTTTTCCTACAAAATTGATTTGTAAGAATAAATTATATCTTTAAAACATTCAGCCTAAAAGGAAATATATTATCTGAGTATTTGGTCTAACGGAATCATTAAGGGAACACGCATAATCTGATCAGCCTTTCTATTTGATAAGGGTTCTGCATGTGTGCAGGGTTTGAGTTTGTGAGTAGAGGTGCCTGATGTCTTCCTTAACCTCAGTGTCTCTATGTTGGTTTAGGCCAGAAGGTAATGTGTCCCTCAGGAGCTACTGAAGCAGAGAGGCAGTGAATTACCTTTGACACTCTGAGCCCGTATCTTCTAACAGGCACAGCTCTCTGCTCTCCATCACAACCTTAGAGTTCACTGAGGTCTCACCATGCAAACGTCTCTGCCGTGATCTGTCCATAACCTAAAAACAGCAGTCAGTCACGCTGTCAACCAGGAGATGAGACGGAAAAAAACGGAGAAAGAGGCGAAGAGCAAAAGATGTGTAGAAGCAGAGGCAAAAGAGAGGAGGGGAAAAAACTGAAAGAAGGACTGGAAGAGATAAACGTACACAATGTAATTAAAAATACTGTAGATGCCCAGGTTTTACGATATTAATCAGCCATTTATAACCATGTGGTGGGTAATGAAAGGATGTTTTAAATCAGTTTCTTGTCCTATATTTTATATATAGATATTTGATGTACACATCATATGCACATTGTATGTGTGGTTATCACACTTAAGGAAATCTTATGCATACCAAGTATACCCCATATATACACTTCATAATGCAATATTTCACCATATGATTGATATAATCTATGAGCAACAAAACACACTAAATTAAATCTTTATTGTTATTTATTTATTTATTTTCATTTACAAAACTTGGTAAATTCTGAGCACATGCATGAGCAGGTGTATAAGAGCTGTGTAGCAGCATCTCTGAGAGCTTCAGTGTATATGATAGGGAAGCAAAGAAAAGCAAACTTAAACTGATTTTAATAGTTTTGGTTTTATATATTAATAACCATAGCAGAGACAGGTCAGGTGAGGTCTGCACACTTTTGAAAACATTACTGTCTTTTTAGGCTCCTCATTCAGTTGTTTTGTACATAATATATGGAAACATAAGTAAACTGAGTAACCTCAAAAAAAAAAGTATTTAGTTTATACTACATGGAACCAGAAAAACAAATGAAAATGTGATTTTTATGGTATATTTTTTCCATTTTAAAGTGTGACAGTGATGCCTGACCCTGCTCCAAGTGGCCGTGACAAACCGGGAGTATCCATCATATTGACTGAAACTTTATCCACTCAGGACAGTGTTTTTATCTTCCTGATAGCAAACCGAGCAGATTGTGCTGTCCCCATGTAGTATATACTGATATATTTTATTGTTTTTTATATTGAACTAGGATACTGCTTGATTTGTTGTTTTCATACTGAAGCAGATACATGAGAACACTTTTCCTCTCACAGGATACCAAATAAAGTTTTTTCAGAGAATGTTATCATTTGAATCATTGTAAAATGAAATAGTGAGTGTTAGGAAAAGCAAAACCAGACAGGAATGCATGCTAATAAGTCATTTGGAAACGTTGGTGGTGACATAACGGTCTGATCATACACCATAACTGTGACACCGTAACCACCCTAAGCAGTTGATGAAGGGTTAGAGTTGAAGAAGATGTGGAGAGGAAGTGCGTGCTTTAGTGTAGTATGCACTGTCTAATAAAGCATGTTTGGCGAGTCTCAGTGAAGATGTGCAGACGTGCTCAATGTCAGCAGCATGCGCGAGGAAGCCTCTGAGACTGGTTATCTTCCACACTGCCTGATCTGCCCACTTTTATCACGCCTGACATATTTATGAAAAGCACCAGGCTATAATCTTAACCTCTTATATTGTACAGGCATGTGCCTGTGTGATAAAGCGCAGATTTACTTAAGTGTGGAACAGGATCGAACCTCGGAGAAGCCTTGCGTATCTAAAGCATGCATTTCAGACAGAGCTCCAAGTAAAGTGCTGTTGCATTTCATTAAGTGGGTATGATTAGAGGATGTGACAGAGATGATGGTTCTTTTGTTACCATGTGAGTTTGCTGCGTTTGTGTAGTCAGGCTACATATAACCTAATACAAATCTTTGAATTTATGACTCTTCCTTTTTTCTTTCTATTGGTTTTCTCTTTTCCCTCTTTTACACACTCATTGTTTCTAAGAAGCATCTGATTGAAAGCATCATTGATTTTTCCATTTCTGGCTCTAGGTTTAAGTGCATCATGGGTGCTCTTTAAATCCTGATCAATATTTGACCCTGCAAATATTTTTGACATGTATACATTCTGTATATGTTTAGCGAATACCCCAGAGACCCCATGCTGGCCACAATATCATTTCAATGTTTTATGAGATCTGACTTCACAGTCTGTCACACTTCTGGCCTTTCATAAGCCATTCTTATAGTCTTCATAAGCAACACCCCATGAAACCATTTTCCCCCATTGTTTTTTTTAGCCAGTGTTGCATTTATAGGGCATTAAATATTTAAGGCTTTTGAAATATTTCTATCATAGCCTCTAAACCTAATAATATTTGACACTCTATTGTATAAATGGATCATACATTCCCTCATGCATGCAGCAGAATGAAAGAGGGAGAGCTGGTAGAAAATAAACCTGGTGGAATATGGAGTGGGGGGAGGGGGTTGTGGATGGGGTGGAAGAAGTTGAGTAAAAAAGAAAAAATAGATGAAATGAAGAAGAGGTGAGGAGAGAGAGAGAGAGAGCCCTGGGTGAACTAAACAGCGAGATGGATGAAACGACAGAGAGATACTCTGATGACTAAAGACCCCCAGGGCTGCAGTTTTAGCCCACAGAGCACAACGTCCTCTGAGTCGCTCTCCATCTTCTCAATCTCTCAGCCTAGACCCACACTCCTCAGCATCCTGACATTCCCATCCATTACAAACCCACCCTAATGGTTCTACACTGCCGCCTGATGAACTGGAAGCTGAGGATCTGCATCTGAATGAAGAAAACACCCCTGCCTAAAGAGCGGCAAGTTGGCAATGCCAATTCAAACTAATCTCCAGCATCAGATGCAATTACAAGCTGCTCTGGGCTGATGGCTATAGTGATGTACAGTATGGGATGTCAGGGGATGTCTGCCACTTCAGGACACTGTGGGCACTGACGGTTGATGGTGTGTAATAGGGGCTGAGCAATAGATCAATATAATATTATGATACCTGTCACAATACACTTTTCTGAGATCTCCTAGATGTATCAAACCTCTGTTTAGACTCAGCTTCATGCCATATGTCGTAGGAGAGTCTATATGATATTGTTATACACTAATAGTGTATATGAAGCATGTGCAAAGTAGACTAATGGGTGGTCATGTGCATTGAAATACCAGGTTAGTACTGATGTCAGTGTTTGAGTGTTTCTTATACCTTTTAAACACTTGTGTGAGAAATATATTTTAAAAGGTGCTAGGGCTTGGAAGTATAATATGGGAATCTTGATATTGTGGTAAATTATATCGCAACATAACTTTCTGAGATATCCTATATTCATTCATCTTCTTCCTCTTATTCCGGGGTCGGGTTGCTGGGGCAGCAGCCTAAGCAGTAAGGTCCAGGCGTCTCTCTCTCCCCAGCCACTTCATCCAGCTCTTCCGGGGGGGGGGGGGGGGGGCGCCAAGGCGTACCCAGACCAACCAAGAGACATAGTTCGTCCAGTGGGTTCTGGGTCGAACCCCGGGGTCTTTTCCCAGTTGGACATAACCAAAGCACCACACCAGGGAGGCGTTCAGAAGGCATTCTAATCAGATGCCCGAGCCACCATAACTGGCTCCTCTCAATACGGAGGAGCAGCGGTTCTACTTCGAGCTCATCCCGGATGGCAGAACTTCTCACCCTTTCTCTAAGGGAGAGCTCTGCCACCCAACGTCATCTGCAAAAAGCAGAGACGAGATCCTAATGCCACCAAGCCAGAACCCCTCAAGCCTTGGATGCTAGAAATTCTATCCATAAAAATTATGAACAGAACCAGTGACAAAGGGCAGACTTGGCACAGTCCAACCCCCACTTGAAACAACTATGACATATGCAGATATCCTACATCGTGAAAGTAAATAACTTACTGTAAGTAGCTGATTTCTGATGCTCTGATATGTGTCCAAGATTGTCATGTCTGCCCCCCAGCCTTCACATGGTGCACTGGCTGTGAAAGCCTCTTCGACTGGGAGGCAGAAGTAATGCAAGTTTATTATCTGTTTAATGAGTTCATGTTCTGTGTTCTCACTCCAGTCAGCATTAACTTAGTGATGTGGCAGCCTTATTGTGTTTCCTGTGGAGGGCACGTGCGGACAAGGGACGATCCTTCGAACATGTTCCATGCTTATGTCATATTCTTCTAAGGAACTCTGGTATTATTGTTGTAGCCATTTTGTTTATCACAGGGCTGCTGAGTTTCTGGGAGAGTTTGTGTAAACCTCTATATGATGCTGTATCTGGCATGTAGCCAGATACAGCATATACAGGCCGCTGAAATGAGCTTCCTTCGCAGGGTGGCGGGGCTCTCCCTTAGAGATAGGGTGAGAAGCTTAGCTGTCCGGGAGGAGCTCGGAGTAGAAACGCTGCTCCTCAGCGTTGAGAAGAGCCAGTTGAGGTGGCTGGGGCATCTAATTAGAATGCCTCCCGAACGCCTCCCTGGTATCTTACCTATTCGATAATACAATACTCTGTTTTTTTTTTTTTTGTGCCCATTGTGTGTTTTTCCTTTTTTTATTTTTGTTGAATGCATTTTTCCCTTGTCCCTTGGTAGAAGGAGGGACCAGTCTAGCAAAGGATGTGAGAGAACGTGGTACAGTGCAGGGTGTAATAAGTGCTTTGAGTTAGGAGGGTGTGGGTTCATTTTTGGCTTTGTAGTCAAGCATTAATGTATTAAATTTAATGCGAGCAGCTACAGGAAGCCAATGGAGAGGCCATAGCAGTGAAGTAGTGTGGGAAAATTGGGGAAGGTTGAAAACAAGTGGTGCAGCTGCATTCTGGATCCGTTGCAGTGGACGAATTGCGCTCAAAGGTAGACCTGCCAGGAGTGAGTTGCAGTAGTCTAGTCTTGAGGTGACAAGGGACTAAACGAGTATCTGAGTGGCCTCAGTAAAAAGAAATGGATGAATCCTTCGGATGTTAAAGAGAAGAAATTGACATGATCGAGAAAGATTAGTGATATGAGAAGAGAAGGAAAGGCAATTGTAGTGACTGAAGGAGCGATCACAGAGTTGTCCAAGGAGATTGCAAGATCTTGATGTGGGGATGAGTCAGCTGGGATGAACAGCAATTGAGTCTTGCTGGGATTAAGCTTCAGCTGGTGAATTGCCATCCATGAGGAGATACTTGCCAGACATGCAGAGATCTGAGCAGAAACATCAGTGTGTGAGGGAGGAAAAGAGGGAACAAGTTGAGTATCATCTGCATAGCAGTGATATGAGAACCCATGTGATATGACATCACTGAAGGACCTAGTATAAACAGAAGTGGACCAAGAACTGAGCCCTGGGGAACACCAGTGGAAAGTCGGCGTGGAGATGTGGATCACCTCCATGTAACCTGATATGAGCGACCTTCCAGGTAGGAAGCAGTCCATTGCCATGCTGAACCACAAATTCCTAGACTCCTGATGATGGTCAAGAGAGTCTTGTGGTTGACCGTGTCAGATGCTGCTGAAAGGTCGAGGAGGATGAGGTCTGATGACA
Source organism: Neosilurus hyrtlii (assembly GCA_028564935.1). Lineage (NCBI taxonomy): Eukaryota > Metazoa > Chordata > Actinopteri > Siluriformes > Plotosidae > Neosilurus > Neosilurus hyrtlii. The sequence goes on along the minus strand of JAOUQZ010000047.1, from coordinate 20,165,858 downwards.
TCTTGGCTGATCTTGCAGCATGTAGCTTCTCTGTGACAGCCTGGAGTGCTGTCTCTGTGGAATGTGCCACTTTAAAACCAGATTGATTAGGGTCAAGGAGGTTATTCTGCAAAAGATAGAAATACATTTGGTTATTAATAGTGCATTCAAGAATTTTAAAAAGGAAAGAAAGAAGTGATACTGGTCTGTAGTTGCTGATATCTGATGGATCCAGAGAGGGTTTCTTTAAGATGGGTAGAACCCTGGCTCTTTTGAACGCTGTACATGACCAGATGATACTTGAGTTATTGATGACAGTGGAGATAAAGAAAAGAAGGTCTTGAGAGATAGTCTGGAGTATTGCGGAAGGGATTGGATCCAGTGAGCAGGTGGTAGGATTGCATGATGGGATGACTTGTTAAATGTCTAGAAATTGAAAACTGGAAATTGGAAAACAATTTTCAAAATGCTTGTATCTTTATTAAAAGTCTTAATGCAGCCCACTGTATGAAGACAGTATCATGATCGTGTAATCTGCAATATACTTATTCTATATGCTACTAGTTTCGTTTATACATACAATATCAGTCAAAAGTTTGTATACAGTTTCTTGTGTCCAAACTTTTGAGTGGTATTTATGTTTATAAGACCAAGGGTAGTCACTGTACTAGAACTCACATACTGGACACCAAAAATTCCAAATTATTTCTGTTATTTTCTCTTTTAATTTAACATGTACTTCAAAAGTGTTGTTAATGAATGTATTTGATTTCATATCTATACATGTGGTATGTATTTTATTAACTGGCTTTAAATCAGTGTAATAACATTAGACAAGTTGGATATTGCCCAAGTTCCTGATTCCCCAAATGCCATGTTAAATGACCATTTCGTTGCACTTCCATTATAACTTTTACTGCACAAAGGTTTTTCAGAGCTATGAGTACAGTGGATTGTAGCATAACTTCAGGAGAAGGATAAAAAATGAGGCTGGTGATAGAACAATTGTTTATAAAAGCTGCTATAACATACAGTACCAGTCAAAATTGTGGATGATATTAAAGCTTTGGATATCAGCAACAGAATTGTACCAGTAACTCAAAATGTGTAATTTCTGACTTAATACCCACTTTGCTGTGAAGTGTTGCTGTGATGTGTTACATATGTGCATGTATTACTCAACTGACTCATCACTGTGCTGGGCTTGTTAATCCTATCGGATCATCCAGTCAACACCATTCCCACATATAATATAGTAGTGTAAATTGTAGGTGTTAGAAGGTCCATGAAGACTTGTGTATGGCTTCAGGCTAAAATACAGACCTGATATTCAGTAAAGCTTTTGCTGCATTTATTTCTGCTCATCATTTCTCTGGATTTCATCTCTCAAGCAAATAAACACACAAACATGAACAGTGTTACTATGGCACTAAAGAAAATGATGCTTGGTTACACCATATTAAATAAGGTTTTCCCCCACCCCGTAGTGTTTAAAATGAAAATCCATTCATTAAATCTTATGGATATTTGAATGAGGCAGAAGGGCTCATCATTAATTCAGACCCGGTTTTAATGTAATGGATGAAGCAGCAATTCCCTCAACCCCCCACTCCCCATTTGATTCATTTTTGTAATATGCAGCATCAAGCTTATTTGAACAATATATTTTATATTTGTATTTTCTTATTTGTATCAATTTCTCTCTCTGTCTATATCTCTTTGTCTGTCTATCAGATATATTGTTAGTGACCTTTTAATGGATATGTGATGAAGCAGCAGTGGCTTGAGAGGGCTAGGATTTGAAATCAAAATGTTTGATTTATTCTAGAGCTTTACCTGCAGAGTAACTCTTGCTCTGTTTATCCGACTGTCTGTGTAAGTATATTCATGTTGAAGCTCTGGGCACGTACAGTTTGGAGGAGTTTGCTTTCCTACTGAGCTCGTTATTATCATCCGCATAAGAGGATGTCCCTCTACGTCGCAGCCATTATGCACTTGATGAAGTGGTGTGTGTGATTTGTAGCTTTCCATCAAACCCGTGCTCTCGTGCTGGCCTGTTTGTTAAGGGTAATTGTGGTGATGGAGAGGAGCCTCATGATGGCTGCCCCTCTGAGAAGCTGAGGCCTGCTGTAAAGCAGAATCCCCTTATTCCCCCTCATACCCCCCTGTGGTGGCGAGCAGGCAGAGATGGAGCCATGATGGAGGCAGTGAGGCTCAACAGAGCCCGTCCTTGAAGGCCAGGTGGAAGCTTGTCTACTGGAGCATGGAGTGATTGGGCAGTGAGAAGGAGACAGTGCTGGATGGCATGATCACTTACTTTAGTGTGATTAGGAACAGTAATGGCCTCCTGCTGAAAGGGAATGGAAAATCTCTCTCTCTCTCTCTTTCTCCATCTTTTTATTTTTCAACTTAATCTGACTTACTACAGTCATAAAAGTTGTGCAGGTGTTTTGTAATGATTGATTTAGTTGTTCAGCACAATGTAGAGAAATATGCCTGCTAGTTGCATTCCCAGGTCCCTGAGCAGACTTTGCACTTTCCCGTAGGAAAAAATAAGTAATTTTTGCATGTTTTCCTTCAGTTTTTCAGTGGAATAGCTGTTGTTAAACCCTCCCAGGTCTTTTATTGAAAGTGCTGTTGCATGTGTTTTGGTTTTTTTTTTTTTTTTTAAAGGGTTGTAAAAGGCAACAAATTTGAAAATGTGGTAGGCTTGAGGGAGGTAGTGGCTTGGAATTGACAAAGTATAATGTCAAAGTCTCAGACACCATTGCTGCTGCTGTTTTTGCTGGGGAAAAAATATCCCATAATATTCCCTTGACTCTCGCTCTATCCTTACTTCCTCCGATCGACATCCCTGCATTTTTGGCATGCCCATTGTCAGTAAAATATGCATTACTCACTCTCTCACCCTCTCACTCACTCCCTTGTACACACAGACGTACACACACACACACACACACACACACACACACACACACCCTCTTTCTCAGCAGTGTGTGATAAATAAACTGATAATATGCAGAGACATGAACAACAAACTGTGGGAGAACAAATATGTAGTCATGAAGTGCAGTAGTTTTTTGCTGATGCCGATGTTGCTGAGGTTTTCTGAACCTGCTTTTTGATTTTTCTCTGAGATTTAGCGTTTTGCCCCCATCCCCCCCCCCAATACATTGCATTATTTAATGAAACATTTTAACATGTAATATTCTATTATGTTCAGAATTCTGTGCGTCACCTTTAACCATCATGATCACATTCTGATTGCAGCCTTAAGTTGACTTTGTGTATGTTTGTGTGTATGTTAGGCACACCTCTCATGGTGAGGAGCAGCAGTGACTCAGCTCTGGGCCCCTCTGTAGAGAATGGAAGTGCACACAGTGAGGTATTTACTCTCTCTCTCTCTCTCTCTCTCTCTCTCTCTCTCTCTCTCTCTCTCTCTC
>JAOUQZ010000047.1:20127363-20147192 GCA_028564935.1 Neosilurus hyrtlii | reverse complement strand
AATGGGTTTTTTTAATATAACAACAATTACACAGCTCTTCCCCGGGGACTGCCTACATGAATTAGGCTACAGTGGTCAGTAACTCACTTAAACTGGGTAGTTTAATATTAGAAAAATATTTCTTGGTCTATTATAGTCTTCACTGATTCAATTTTGGATATCCTGTGCCCCCCGTAGCCTCAGATTTCTGCTCTTAGCTGACACAAGTGGAATCTGATATTAATCTTTGTACTGTTGCCATATGGTTCGATTGTATATTGTAATTTAGCTTCTATACATCATGTTGTCTTCACATGTGTTGAACAATGCACAGGAGGAAATACTACAGGATTATTCTACCATTTCTTTTACCCCAAAAAACTAAATGCTAGTAAGATCATTCTAATACATTTTTATTCCTGTATCATGTAACGCCCAAATACACTGTATGATTCCTTCATTTTGCTTATTGGACAATGTTTTCTGTAATATTTAATGACATTGTTCTGTCTGAATATTACATTACAGCAATTTCAGCTAAAGCATGTGACAAATCTCTGGCTTAACTATACTGAAGTCAAAAAAAAAAAAAAAAGGAACCGCACAAAGCAGTCTTCAGTAGCTCCTTCACCGTGTTGTCCGAGGATTGAAATTGAAGTTAATAAGACAAGACCCACATTAAAGCTTAAAAAAGGAGATGTGGAAATTGCACAGTTCAGCAGGAGCTATTAATGTGTCACTGTATGGACTTTTCCCTTTTTCTCTGGTTTTTAATCTTTTATTAACTTTTATTGCATTAATATAACCAGTATCAAAGATGACACTGGTAAAAGCCTCAAATTAGAGGTGGTTTTTGAACAGTTTGATAGCTTAAGTTATGGTTATATGTGTAGATTTAGACACTGCCTAAAAGCGGAGCTCTCGATAGATATTGATAGACATTCCAATAGATATTGATAGGTGTCTGAGGCTGGTGTTGTAAGAATTGCACGGCTTCTTTAAGGGCTGAATTAGCTTCAGCCCTGGAGGAAGTAAAACATTAATCTTCCCTGTGTTTCCCGACTGCGGTCTGGAGCTGGGTTTTCTTTTCACCGTCTTTTACTAGCTGATTTCGGCGTTCATTTCTGTCCATTTAACAAGTTGATGTCCCGTGTTCCTGTTCCTAATCAATAATTATTGTTTATACTGTACATATTGCTGCCTGTCCTCATGCAAATCAGTGATATATTACATCCAATCAGCATGAAGGAAAAAATTTGGTATTAAGCAGACTATTGGAGGCTATTACTGAGGAAATCGGGAATAAATATGGAACACAATGTTAATAAAGCACATGCAGGCATTATAGTTATGTGTCCACAAAATTCTGGGCATATGGCGAATGAGTTTATATACGGGTCAGAGACAAGCATGGCTGCGTAATTGTATTGTGGCTTTATCCCCTTTTGTACTTTTATACGTTACCCCTTAAGCAGCATGCTTGTTTTCTTTCCCCCTCCTATCCCTTTAGCTCTTTTCCCCCATTCTGTCTGTCTTTTGCATTTTGTGGGAACAGTGACAACCAGATGCCTGCTCCCTGTGTTCCTCCCCCAGCTGCTATCACACCAGTGTGTCAGTCATAAGGGTCGGAGGCCTGAAAAATGACAGCGTTGGAGTTCACTAATGCACTCTGCTGCTGCACTCTGTGAGACAGACAGAGAAGGAAAAGGTAGCAAGAGCTTCTTGTAATAGGCCCAAGTAATTGTTCAGATTGTCACTTGGCCTTTATTGGAGAAATAAGCGGCCCGAAGAGAAAGGAAATGGCCTGTAGCTTGGCTTCTCCTGCTTGTGAAAAACTGGCAGGTTTTCAAAAAGATCTGATGAAAAATATTCTTCCCATCACACTGAGAGTTTAAATAGCAGCTGATTGTACAGAGAAACCCCACAGTGCTGGCTATTGGCGGACATTGTTTGAAGCAATTTTATATTTCATCTATCCGGTTTTAATCAGTATTTTAAATCATAATGGCTTTCAACTTTTAAATAATTCAAGTACTTCATATTCATTCATCTCGATAATTAGGTGGTCTAATTTTCTGACTTTTGAATTTGTTTATTTATTTATTTATTTATTTAACCAATCAGTAGTAACAGCCATACTGAATTATAATTTTATATCTGTAAATGTGTTTTTCTGTTTTCAGCCTTCTCAGGATTTTGTTTACATCTCAGTAATGCAGCTTACATGCAATCATATTCTTAATATGTTAATAACATTATTAATGCCTTAAAGCTTCTTTTGTCTGGGAAGCGCAGTGCTGAAAGATGATGGTGACTAATGCTGAATGCTGACAAAAGAGCAATTATATTTAATAGATAGAGCAAGGATGTCCTGAAGCCCTAATCTTTTAACTAATGTTCTCAATTTTTCTTCAGGCCTCCACCGTTTCATCTTTTTTTTTGACATTTGTAGCCCACATCTTGCAATAATCGAATGTGATACAACGCAGAAAAGCCATGTTTATTTATTTATTTCACTTTCAGCAGTAACGCAATGCTTTAAAAAAAATCTACAATGCTTATTTTACCTTACTCTGATACTGTGTTATATTTTAAATTGTGACATTCTGGTGAGGAAGGAGAGTTTTGTGTCTTTTATGTGTGTATCATATAGAGTCCAGTGTTTGGAGAACTTGTGCAGGATCAGGCACGCCTAGGCCTGTAGGGATACGGTTGTCACATGAAGGTTTATTTGTGTATTTGAGGGTCTCTGCTGTTGCTAATTGCTCAGGGAGTATTTTTACATATCTGTGAGCCCCAGGGTTTAATAGAGCCTCACGTAGTAACAGTATCTCTTGTTACTGTAAATATATCACTCATACTACAACTGTCTGGCACTTAGAGGCAGTAGAGCTCTGTTTTGTTAAACATCCTGGGGTGTGCTTACTGGTGATGATTCAGAAATGTAATAACTATTCCATTGTTGCTTGTAAGATGTTTTTCAGAGAGCATTTAAAAAGATTTTTAATTAAAAAAGATGTGCTTGATTATTGTCAAAACAAAAGGTGATGGTTATGATAAGCTTGCTTTGGTCTTGGAGTCGTCATCTTTTTGGTTCTAGTGCAGTTCATGTTTACAACTGTTGAATGTAATATACAGTAGTGTGCAGTGAAGATTATACACAACTACTTTTGTCTAAAAAATAAGTAAAAAATTAATTGTCTATATTTTTGGGGGCAAAATGTATTGAACAATGCTGTTGTAGGCAGTGAGAACCAAAAATAAAAAATCATTCCAACAAGTATACTGATGTAAAAGTAATAAACGAAAACACTGAAAATACCAATTTTTCTAAGAAAAACTGAAAGGTGTCAAGAATGTATTTTTTTACTTTTGCATAGCATGAATAAATTTCAAACCATATGGAATGGTTTAGCGAGTAAAGAAATAAAAAAATACAGTGATGCAGTGATGATTATACACTTAACAAAATAAAAATAAATCAGAAACCAAGTACTATTCAAGTATATATTTCATGTAATTTTGGATCATATTAATGAGAATAAGTAAACAAACAACAATGTATAGTAATGATAAGAATAACATTCTTCTTGTTGAGGAAAAAAGTCAATATTTAGTGTGGACGCCCTTTACTTTGATTACAGCGTTTAACCTTTCAGGCATAGTGTTCACACATTTTTTTATTTCTTCACTCGCTAAACCATTCCACATGGGTTGTTCATTCATGCTCTGCAAAAGTCAAAAATATAATAATAATTTGCGACACCTTCCAATTTTTCTGAAAAAATGGTATTTTCTGTGTTTTTGTTTAGTAGCCATACTTTTATTTCAATATACCTGACGGAATTTTTTTTTTGTTCCTACAATAACATTGTTCAATGCATTTTCTTCAAAAAAATAAAAAATTTTAAGTAAGCAATTTTTTACTTCTTTTTATTAGGAGCCCTTTAACACAAAAGTGGTTGTGTATAATCTTCATTACACACTACTGTACAAGCGTTTTTGTAACATCGGTTGTTCTGTGTCATTTTCCACTGTAAGGATAAAAGTGTAGACCTACTGTAATGCTTACAACTGGCAAGTCATTGCACATTTAAAGACAATTTGAGGCTTTGCCCCAAATCTCGTATAAAACACTAAATTGGATGTCTAAAGACTATCGTGCACTGTTTGTATACTGATTGACAGCACTGTGCAAAGGTTTTAGGCAGTAAGGTGCCTTATATTTCATATAAATAATTAAATTCAATGAGACCAAATTCTATAAATTCTATTCTGTAATCTGTGTAAATTCTATAAAGCACAATAAAGAGTAATAACTGAAACAAAGTTAATATTTGGTGTGATGACTGTGTGCTTTAAAACCAGTCTCAAGTGGAGTTTGTGCAGTTTTACAAGGTAATGAGATGTAAGTTTTACTGAGCAGAACCAGCCTCAGTGCTCCTGGATATTTTGACTATCACACTTGCTTCTTGGCACGGTCAAGTCCTGAGCTCAGGCGTTTCTGTGTGGGGTTTGCATATTCTCTGTGTGTGGGTTTCCTCCAGGTGCTCCAGGGTCCGAAAACTATCCACTCGATAATGTACAAGTCATAAAATAAAAATTAATAGCAAACCTTATACTAATAAACAAGGATCCCACTTTACGCTGTTTAGTATAGTAGTGTACAGTATTATGGCTGTTGTCTATTTCACAGCATGACATGTACAGCACAAGCTTCCAGCTGGTTAAATGCAGGCTCTTTTTGTGGTAGAAAGACTTCCTTCTGCTCTGATTTCTCAACATGTGAGTTGATTCTTTTAAGCTAGCTAGTGAGGCAAACAAAATAATTCCTGGACACTTCCTGATTTGTGTTCTCCATTTACATTGTATGGCCAAAAGAATCTGGATCACCTGACCATCACACCCACATGTGCTTGTTGAGCGTTTCATTCCAGATTAAGTCCTCTGTCGCTTGAATAATAAGTTCCATTCTTCTGGGAAGGCTTTCCCCGGATTTTGGAGCATGGATTTGTGAACATTTCAGCCAGTGATATCCGACACTGAATTTGGTAGAGTTCAGGGGTCTGAGCTCTGTGTAGGACACTTGAGAACTTCTATGCCAGTCTTGGCACACCATGTCTTCATGGACCTCTCTTTGTGTACAGGGACATTGTCATGCTGGACTAGGTTTGGGCCTATTAATTGCGATTTGCATCTTTTGAAATCTAAAACAATGTGTTCTCTGGCCTCTCTTTTAGCTAACTAGCTAACTTTTTCAGTGGTTTAATATGGGATAAAATATGGCACAGCTTGGCAATAGCATGCATGTAAATTCTCACCAGTTCTGACTGAGCAGCTTTGACTGTGAATGGCGGGTACTACAGGATTGCTAGCGTGATACACAGGAGTTTAGGGATGGACTGATCAGTAGCCAAGTCACCTGGGCCAACAGATTTCATGCCTGTTCACCCTAATTTTTAGTTGCCAAATGGATCATAAAATATTCCATGTTTATTTTTTATTTAGTCAAATATGTGTTTATATTATTTGTTTGTTTGTACCAATAACTGAAAACATCAACAGTGGGCCTCCCTTCCTTCGGTTTCTATGGAAATAAAGCCATATTTCAATTGCCATGTCAAATTTTCACCCAGAATTTAAATTTTAACACTGCAATTTAGTGTTGCAGAAATGCTAAATGCAGACGAGATGGGACTCAACTTTGGATATACCTACTCTTTATATAGGACCATTACCCTTTTCCCGGCACTAAATTCCAGTGTGCCACAGAGGCTGTCAATCACTTCAAGCCAAGTGTATCCATGTTACACTTGTACTTCAAGCCATGTGTATCCAAATTATTACTAATTTCTGAAGAAAAAAATCAGCATAAGAAAAAGGTTCTGTAACTGTGTGAATTAGATATTGTAAATAGAAAAAAAAATTAGATGAGAAAAGTGATGTGGATCATAGGCTGTTTTGTCAGTGAAACACATGGGAATGGGCTGTGCTATATGTTATGCTTTCAGCCAGCAGGGGTGGTAGACCTGTAGAGGCTTCAGGGGGCGTAGCACACTGGAGGTCTAATGGGGATATGTACCAACGACCTCATGATCATGATCCCAGCCCCCTAACCACTACGCCATTGACCCCTAGAGATTTTGCCTTAGGCTTGTCAGAAAGTGTCACTGCAGCTGCCACCCTGGTACAGGGTAGCCTCCCCTCCTTATTGCAGGCCCATATGGTGAGACATCATCGGTCGATCCACAGTTAAAATCAATGAATTTCAATGAGTTACAAATGTCAGACATGTTCATGATACAGAGTATTATCACAATAAATTTACCCTATGAAATATATTTCTGTATTTCTAACCATATTCTGTTCTCTTAGTGCATGTGAAATGGCAATCATGATTTTTTTTAATGATGAGCAGTATCTGCAGGTTTGTTATACAGTACATTCAAATAAACAAATGTTTGTTTGTACAAGTCAAAACAAATAGTCAAAAGTACAAGCACTCAACACAATGATACTTCAATACAGCATACAGCACAAGTCCTTATTGCATCTAACCAAATTATTGCAGAAGCAGTGGGAACATGGTTGAGTGTGATGTGGGGTTTAACTAGTTTAACTGTTGTACTTTACTCACCCTCCCCTCTCCCACACCGGTGCACAAAGTAAGTTTGGGGGGGGGTTATAGGATTTACCCTGTTCGTCCGTCTGTCCATTGAAGCATGTATGTGAAACTCCTCCTTAACTGCTTGATAAATTTTGATGAAACTTCTTTAACAGTTGTAGTGTACCACCTGATGATGTGCATAATGACTGATAAATAAATAAATTCAACTTATTCAATTCTATATTTTAGAATATAGTGATAGGCTTGTAAATGCAACTCCTCCAAAACTGTTGGATAGATTTTGTTGACTCATCCAAGACAGTTAGATCATGTTGCTAGTGGGGGTATTATGTAGTTAGTTTACTCTCAGATCTAGTTATATTAGATTACACATTTCCATTTAGCCTAATTTCTTTCTAGGCAGCCAAAACATTGCCTTGTGATACCCTGCAGTGTCATGTTTTAGAAAATTTTCTTTTCTTTTACTGAATATTAATATTATTTTTCTTTTATTCCATGTTCAGTTTGTGTCACAGGAATCGTTGCTTTACATTTATTGTAACTAAAAGGCAGCCTTAAATTAACTTATAGTCTGACTAGTAAAAAGACCTAACTGGGAGCTGTAAGTAGTAGAGTTTAAAAGAAACTCAGATCGACAGTACATTTCAGAATATTAAAGAGATTCTGGATTCGCAAGTGCTGCAAACCTATTAGAGCAGATCGTCAGTGCGTCGTATGTCCATTGAGGTAATTGCATTTTAATTTGTACAATCTGCTAAATGCTGTTGCTAATGTGTTAGCTAATGATTTCACCCGGAATTCTCAGATGTGTCCTTTATTAGTCCACACACACTGCTGTGCTTTGGTGTGCCATACACAGGATTTTATGCAAATCGGTATCCTCTGTCCTTTTGAAATGTATTTCCAACTCCCTCATCTAACCCCTCTCCTATAATCATCATCAAAGAGTGATAGAAATTAGAGTGAATAGACCTATTTGTTATCGTGTGCATGAGGCTAATAGCAAGGTACTGTGCAGCATGTGTGCTGCTAATTTTTTTTCCAGCCTATGTTGGCTACACACATGTGCACATACACAGACTGAGACACAGAACATCAGTGTGTTTGTCTGTCTTTTGGTTTTGTCTGCTGTTATCTACATCTTTGTGGGTGTTCGGTCCCCGTTTACTCTTGACGCTTCATTCATTAGAAAGGACTCAGCACAGGTAGAACATGCTGCAAGAGCAAATAAACCCAAAGACATATGTTCTGTCAGTTCATCTGCCACCGTCTAGATTAATCCATTCTTTACCCTAATGAGAAATATCACTAAACCGTGGTTAAAACAGCCAAAGCTAATTAGTAAATGTGAGGGAATGATCAATTGCAGGCAGGAGATACTAATTAAAATGAATTGTTAGGGTAATTCTTACATAGGTTCTTCCAAATGTTTATTTTAAAATGTCCATTTTTTTTTAAGAGTTGCTGGGCCGTCTCAGGTCCTCATTAACGCAGATGTCAGAGTGAAGCTATCTATATTCATGTGAATCATGTCATCGGTTGTCATGTCACTGCTAATTTATTCCTTTGTCTATCTAAGAAGGTGTGCTATGCTGTTGTGTTATTAAATTATGCTTTGCTGAGGCAATATCTTAGCTTTTGTACCAGTTACTCAATGGGCAATCATTTTTTCTAGCCTGTTGGGTTTTTTAAAAATGGAAATAGACATAATGAGCATACTAAGGGGCTTGCAACAATATATTCAGTACCCATGACTGACTGGCAGAAGCCCAGGGGAAAGCAGAGGCTTTAAGGCTAGAGCCTGGAGTTGTAGGCAGCATTTATTAGAAAGCAATTGATTTGCATGCCTTATTGAGAGCCTGTAGCGCGTGAACATCCAAAGTTCCGGGCGACTCCACAGCTGGGAGAAGCCGAGACCAATTGCCTGCTCACCCCAGGTCTCTGATTACACACACTGCATTTTCTTCCTGCACCTGCACCTTTATGCTTAATAGTGGAACATCTTCATTCCGCCTTATGCGGTGAATACAAAAGCGTATTATTGTAACCTGCTGGGATTTAAACGTGTACATTACTCACTTCCTCACATTACCAAGGCTTGTATCTCAGGGTCTGTCCATTAGAACAAGTAGATAATAGTTTCACTGGGAAGGTAATGAAATGTAGTGGAATGGAATGTTCACAAAATAAAGTGCCCCCCCCCCCCTTTTTTTTCTTTTTTTCTAATGCGCATGCTCTTACATCTGTTTGGATGAATCAAGTATCTCCATGACCTGGCTCAGGAACTAGTATATTGACATGGCTTTGTCTTGATTAATGTTGATAGGGTCAAAGGTTACAAGAAAGTACATCAGGGCTTTTGTGCTTGCATTGACCCCTGCTGTGCTTCCTGTCCAACATGAAGGCGTCATGATTCATTGCTACTGCTTGAATATAGTGACCCTCGCATCCACCTCACTTTTAAAATGAGACATGATGCAGTTACTGAGACATGGCAATTAGCATCGTACACGACTGAGTAGCTGAACTCTTTCACACCAAATTCACACTAGACATGGTGTGTAGCGCGCTACTGAGCCGAAAACATGCTGCATTGTTATTAAGAAGACTCACGCTGATGTGAAAAACAGTGTGTGAGACATGGGGGACAGGGCTAGATGAAGTTGGGCCAGTTGTAATTACAGCACAGCTCATTAAAACATGACATGAGACAATGAGACAGTGAATACACAGCATTTGCTTGTTTCTTTGTTTTTTTTTTTTTGGCCCCATGGTAAGTCATGAGTGTCATTATTAAATAAACGCTTGACTACAGACAACACCATCACAGCATCTTTGTAGATAATGATTTTACAGCATGTTGACGCTTGGTATTTAAATGCACATGCCTTGCATACATACTGTATATATTTATGAGGAACAGAGCTGGGTGGTGTGGTGGTGCAGTGTCGCCTCACAGCTAGAACTTTCTGGGTTTAAAGTTCATGGCTGGCCATGACCTTTCTGTCTGGAGTTTGCATGTTCTTCCATGGGTTTCCTCCCACAGTCTGTAAACATGCACCTTAGGCAGACTGGCTACTCTAAATTGCCTCTAGGTGTGAATAAAAGTATGAATGCTTGTTTATATCTGTGTTAACCCTGTGATAAACTGGTGACCTGTTCAGGCGGCAGTACCTCCCCTCTTGCACAATGTCAGTTGGGTTAGGTTCAGCCTCCTCCACAGCTGTGATGGATAAGCAATATAGGTAATGGATGAATGTGGAGATTTGCTTGTGCACTTTAGTTTATATTTACATATGATTAGGTTTTATTGAGCTGTACTGAAATGAGTATGTATTGCGTGAGTATGAGTATGAGTATATATTAAGATGTTTGCTTTTGATTATTTTTTTATCATTTCTTCTTCATACTGTAGTTAAAGGGACTTTCTGGCAGATAAAAAAAAAGAAAAATGGTCTTAAAATATGGCTGCTCACCTCTTTTAATGGTGCCACCATTAAAAAAACAGATATCTAAACATTAATAGAGAAAATAACAGTTCTAGTGATGCAGTCTTTAGAATTCAGTGCTCACATATTTGGCTGATAGGTGTTTCAGTCTCATCTTTGTGTAATTCATGCTACCTGTAGGGGCTTGCACACAGAATCCAATCAGTGACGAGCGACCAATTCAGTGAAAACTGAGTGATGATGACAGAAAATTTATCAAGCATCATGGAGAAAGCGGGTACATGATTAAACCGAGTAAACTTTCAGGCCACACAACTTAATGCGATTACTAATTAGAGCGACACGACACTGAGAATGATTTCCTGTGAGTATGTATGCAGAGTACATTATGTGGTTTAGTTAGCCAACCTAAGCACGTTTTTGATAATGTATTTTCGTATTTAATAATAATAATAATGATGATGATAAGAAGCTATTTTTTAGCTCCTGTCCTGTTCGTACGATTGTTAGTGCAGTGACTTGTGTATGTCTACTCCCAGGTGTGAATAGGGTAGGATTGTATATGGGTCACCTTGACCTTGTTTCAAGGTCACAAAGTCATGAAGTTTTTCTACATTCAGCTTGTCAATGCTTGTTAGTGCAATATCTTTGGAAGGAAATGACATAGGATCGCCAAGATTGGTGGATGGCTTTTGCTCTGGATATGTCTCAGTTGGGATCGTATATGGGTGCCTTTAACCTTGTTTCCAGGTCACAGCAGTCAACTTGGTAAATTTTTCAATATTGGGCCTTTCTCTAGTTTCATTTTGTGAAATGGACCATATTACGAAATGTTCCTTTAAATGGGATTGTCTGGACCATCTTTTGTCCATTTTTACATGTATAACATGTCAGCTATTAAAAGACAATATGAGCTAAGGTTTTGCTGATTAATTTAATAATTTATAAGATTTTTTTTTTATCTTATATAAGAGGTTTTGATTATTCTCATACAGTCTTTACATGCTTAGTCATGTATAATAATTAGTATCTAATTAGTAAAGGTATTCATTACATGTTTATTATATAGCTGTATACCAACAAGCTCTTGTAGACACCAACCCTTATGTGGTGAAGCATATAATAAAAAGTCTCTTTGCTGGAATACATTCACGTAACTGCTGACCCTTGTAATGTCTTTTATATAAGGGTTGTTTCTGATATTTATTCACATGACCACAAACCGAGGTCTGATCCTTTATAAATACATTGGGTGTTTTGTAATAGTTCTGAAGTGTTTAAATATTTATATATTTCTTACGCATGTTTCTTTCCCTGACAGATTGAGATGGACCAGCACTTGACTGATGTATCCAACAGCGAAGCCTCTTCGTTCTCACTCAGGTAGGGTGTGTGTGTGTGTGTGTGTACTTGTTGCACCATAAGAATAAACCTGACTGTTGATGATAAACAGACTGACATGCAAATGTTTGCATTTTATGTTTTAGATCCATGTTCTACTTTTAGTCCCTTTGCTGATATTTATTGTCATAAGTGGACATACTACTCGAAAGGAATGCATGTCATTAAAGTCATGCTGGAATTGTTTACTTTTTAATTATGCATGTCTTTGTGAATAATGAACTACAGAACATAGGTCGAGCCTAGTGACTCATCAGGCCGGTGCTTATCCCCGGTTTCTGTAGCGTGAAGCGACTAGAGGTTCAACGCCTCCTGGATGGAACGCTAGTCCATCACAGCTTACCTTCCCAGCATTTTTACTGAAAACCATTCATACAGAGGCACACTTGTGGTTAAGATCTTGCCCAGGGGTCTTAGCACAGTGGTAGCCCCACCCCTTGTATTAAGTAAGGAATTAAATCCAGTGGGGCAGGCTGTTATAGGAGAGTTAATCATATTGATAATAGATGAGTGGTGGGATGCATATTGATATTCAGGAGAGTTTCTGTTACCAACCTGAAATACCTGTAGTGTGATGGAAACTGTATAGTTACAGCTTTACATCTGACTGTTACAAAGCACTGTCACAGAAAACTTCATCACATCAACAATGATCTTTGCACATTTGTTGAATAATACTTCTTAAAAAATTTCATTGGATTTCACCAGGCATTTTTTGTGACATTTTTTACTCCATCCTCAGCATGGTTTCATACCCCACTGGGAGCCTTTCTGAAGCAGACCAGAGCATTTTTGTATGCCTGATTTTGTTGACAAATTCCAATGTCCATCCCCCCACCCCTCTTGATTTTTTTTTTATTTTCTGCGTGGCTTGAATATGGCTTGTGGTAAAAAATAATCCAGAGGCACTTTCAAGCTAAATCTCAGCCCTGCAGTAGAGCAAGACGGTCGGTTCAAGTTTGTGTACTCAAAATATTCAGTGGTACACACAAGCAATTTTATGTGTTCATCCTTATCCAAAATGGTGTCTGGAGAAGCTATACTGATAAGACAATGCTTTAACAAAAATAGCTCTTTTGGAAATCATGAAGCATTGCAGAAAGAGAGAGACAACAGAACAATCCTGATGTTTTTATGAAACTTGTACTAACCCGGCTGAATCTTGTGGAATTATAGTATTCTTGGACCTACTATAATATCAGTGATACTATTAATAGGGTGGATAGGATCACTTGTAGCCATGTGTAGCCTTTTTCTTGTGGTGATTAATACATCCTTCAAACTATAGTATGATTAGTTCAGTATGAATAAGTAGGGTGGTTTTCTCACTGTTTTCCTCCACCGCTTTATAACTCTAGAATGTGCATGGCAAACTTTCTGGATATTTGTAACACATGACCGAGTTTCAAACCACACTACAAACAGATCCTGAATTTGCCTCAGGTATGTATTTTTAGCAGATCTGAGACACTTCTGAAAAACTCCATGGCGTGGCTGGTGGAATCACATGCAGCATCACCTTTCAAGTCTCCCAGAATGAGCTTTTACCTAGTATACAGTGTGATAACATGCAGTAATTGAGTCAGCCCATTCAAATAAACCTATGATTTGAGTTACAGCTGGAATTGTTGTCAGATATACTTCAAATAATCAATATTTATTTGACACAATCGAGAAGCTTTTTGTAGACTGACGTTGTTGCATATCTGTAGTAAATAGCATAAGTGTTAATATACAAAGGCAAATGCAGCGTAGGTGGCCCCACAGAAAGCAGTCACAATGGCAAGGGCGGAGGAACCGGCCAGCCACCTATCATTGCTGAGATCACTCGATGTGGAAGCATTTTCCTAAGCACCTCCAATCATATTCGAGCTGTGTGTGCAGTAGTTCCATCTTAGTGAAACCACACATCAAGTTCTTCAAGGTGTTGACGATGGGGTCAGGCTACAAACAGACCACTGCACCACCTCTCTTGCCTCACTGAGTTTCATGTGTGCAAATAATGATTAAGAAAAAGTGCATTGAATGAAGTTATCTGCAATCTTTTTTATTTACCGTCATAATATTAGAGGTTGTTTTGGGTCACCCTGTACAAATTTCTAAATACAAATTAATCAGTAACAAAAAAAGTCTTCTTTTCTCCTAGACTCTGTGCTAAAGATCAATTTTCTCATTAAGTGGTTTATGTGCTGCTAATGCCGTGTAGTTACTGTTAATGATCTGTCTTCTACAGTATAAAATTATGGGCTCATTAATAATCAAATGCATCAACTAATTTTTATTAATTGAAATTCGGCAGGTGTAATGTATTGTGTATGTGTGGCTGTGTTTGATTTGTGTGTGAGTGAGTATACCTGTGTTGGTGTTGTTTGTATGATGTTGTTTGTTTTATTGTGTATTTTGTGCATTCTCTTGGGCTTCATTCTGCACACTTGTTTTTCCCTATTATAATCTCTCCTCATATAATTAGCAGGCATTCTGATTTCTCATCTCTTTGCCGAAAAGATCAAGGCAGTGTTAAACTTGCATATGAAATGATGAATCATTAAGCAACTACAAAAGAACTCAGGAAAAAGGGTTAATGACACAAACATGTGCATAAATTAGAGTGTATGTGTTGGGGGTTGATGGCTAATGAGATGGTGTGGGATTAGCGATGGCCTCTTGCTTCAGTCCTCTGAGGCCCAGAGATCTGACAGTCAGAGACACAGCACACATACAACCATGACCTACATTGGGATGGTGGTAAATAGGATGTTTGCTTGTCAGTATACAACATGTCATCATTGCACTTGAATGTAGCACCCACAGTAAGTGTTTATTCCAACTCTAATCATGACCAAACACGTTTCTCTAGAATAGGTTCAAATAAAAGTTTATATTATGAAAGCTTTGCTTTTTATGTGCAGATGTATTTAATGGATGTTCCAGTAACTGTTAGCATTAAAAGATAAACAGTGTTTTAGGAGTGCATATATGAATTTTTGCTCTCAGTTAACTTATGAGTATTAACCACGTGGGAGCAGTACGATCTGCTCGGTCCAATAATTAGAGATTAGTAAACATTGTCCAGAATGGATAATGCTCGGATCAAAACCATTCAACACTTATGCTTTCTTACAGTCACTTGGATCAGGCTTCTCATGATTATCACACATTAAAATGAAATAATAAAGGCCAAAAATCTCATTTTTATTTGTTTTTCCATGTAGCGTATACTAAAATTTTAAGTGAGTATAAAAACAAATGCTTAACTTTGTACAAGTACAAATCAGTTAAGTCATGTAAAAGTCAAGAAACCTTAAGTGAGAAAGAAGTGATAAATTGTACACTTATGGTTATTTATTTGCTCTTCATCAGGAAGGCAGACAGGCGTTAACTGCTACCTAACAGCACCCATTTTTTTAAAATCTCAAGTTTCCATCATTTTAAATTTCAGTGAGAATACTAGAATGATGAGGTGTTGCTTTTTTTTTTTTCTTTTTTTTTCTTTTGTAACTTGCCTGTATATCACTAGGTGCAGGGTAATTTAGAACCTCTGACACTAACATACACGGTTAAAGAAATTACTTTTAAGTAACCATTAACAGCTGAGTTAAATACTCTTGGATATTTTTTGTTGTTTTGGACTGTTAAAGCCTTCTGTGCATTAATAATGAAATAAAAATGATGAGTGATAATGAGCATCAGCATGCAGCCTCCTGTGAGGGCTTTCAGTTTCCACAATATGAAGGGAGAGTAGAGAGCATATGCGAAACTGTATGTGTAGCTCGGAGAGCTGATGGTGTCATGTAATTGGTCCTGACCCTGTCTCTGTACCACCTTAGGCTCCTCTCATCATGCCACAACTCTGTAGTTCTGACCTACACCAGCCTTGGGAATGCCTTCTCCTCCCCACTGCCAGCAAATGACCCTTGAAATTGAGATGCGAGGAAATGAATTATGGGAAATACAGAAATTGAAAGCCATAAGTGTGACCCGCTGCTTACTAATGGCGAGCCTATAGGAATGTGTAAAGTAAAAACGCTCCGCTGCTCTTCACTTGTTAAAAATGTTGGCTGCAGAACATGTTCCATAAAGTGGAAATAGGGAGAAAGTGCATCGGCTGTATATCGCACTGCATAGTGTACGCAAGCACATGCACAGCAATAATGAGTCTGGGGAGAAATTGTGCTCCTGTTTCTACTTTCTGCTTGGTGTTTTTTTTAGGATGCGTTCGCAGCCACTGGCATGCTGAGCAAGTCATTTGAGGGTGCTCACATTTTTACTATTAGTGTTATTATTATTGTTGTTGTTGTTTTATTATTATTTATTTACCTATTTATTTATTAATCTCCTCTTTCATAACCCCTCGTTAAGAAATATTTTAGAATTTCTCATGTCATAGCCTCCCTTTGGATATCCATGTTCATTAAGCCTCAGTTAAGCAGTGATGTCATGTGCATATATGTAGAGATTAGGGGGGATTAGCAGTGTCGTTCATTATGTGGTAGTGACAGGCAGATAATTATATCTACATGAATGAATAAAGCTGTATTATAGAGGCCTGACTGGTGATACAAGGTTAAAAGATGGTAAAAGAAGGTTGAATGTAAGATGTTAGGAAAGCAACATAGTAATGGGATTATCAGGGGCAGTATGGAATAGCTGAGCGTTATTTATTCATCTTTTTATTTGTTGGTTTCTACTACCGTTGGAATAAGACTTTATACCATAGATGTTCCAATAACATTTTTTCCCTTCCTTATACCGATACTTGACCTTTTAGTGCATGACGATACCAATACTGATCCGGTACTCATGTATTAAAACATAGGTGTCAATCTCAAGGCCCGCGGCCTAAATCCAGACAGCCAACTCATTTTATGTGGCCTGCAGGAGCTTTTAAATAATATGATTATCGTACATTCTTTGCATCGACCATTACCATGTTACCTCATTCACTAGATGGTGCAGCCTGTTTCAAGTAAACAGCAAGTCATTCATGACTCAAGAAAGATTGTATGTTGTTAGAAAATGCAAGTGAATAAAGGAAAAGAGGACAAGCTTCTAAACGGATCATTTTGCCATGCAGGTTTCATGGTTGCTGGAACCCCCACACTTCAAATCAGTAACCCAGAGCTGAGTAGATGTTTGGTGAATATTCAGCCCACAATTAACTTTTAAATTAAGTGATGAGGCTCTCAGTAAAAATGACTGTGTACCATTTACCTTGTTTAAGAGAGAATGCCTGAAGAGCACACAGACAATGAATGACCTTAACATTTTCACCTTAACAGAATTACCTTTTTCTGCATGTATATACTTTACTATGTGTTGCTCAGATTAAGTTAAAAAGTCTTTACAAGGTTAGTAAGACAGACTTGTGTGTGTGCGTGCGCTCGTGTATGTGTGTGTAAAAGAGAGACAGTGATGCAGTAATGTTTATGTAGTCCATGCCTCTGTGATCTTTCTTGTCAGTCTGTCAGTGCGCTCTATCTGGTTTCCTTCCTGCCTCTGCCTTTTCCTATTTTCTTTTTTATAGCCCCCTTTTTTTCCCTCTTCATCTTCGCAGCTCTCCTCTCACCTCTCTGTATATCCATCTGTCTGTGTCTTTGCATGCATCTTACCCTTTATATTTCTGTGCTGATGTGATTTTGTGTGTTTGCATCACAATAGCAGAAAGGGTGTATGGGTCAGTGTAGCACAAAAACAGTATGTCAGTATATTCCCATGTCTTGGTTTTGCTTCAGTCCTCTCACTACTCCTCTGTGTGACATATTTAAGATACTAGTGTTTCGAACAACTTAAATAATCCCACCACACCACCTCTTTTGATCTGCATACTGGCCAGGGTGAGTAAAGAGTGTTTACTAGGAATTAACACCATGTGTAAGTCATGTGACCTGTCTGAACATTCGTCCAACAACATAAAAAAGATTTACAGTTATAAACCAAGCTTCAGCTTTTCTATCTGTCTCATGCTGCGTCTCTGCTTCACTTCACTTTCTTTTTGCAGTTTTAAGATAAGATAAAATTAAGATTAATCCCAGCAGAGATTCTTGTACCAGCTCTCTCTAAAGTTGCAATAACGATTTACAGATCCATCAGGAATTCGCAGTGCTGTGATTGCATCACTTCACATGAATTCAACCGAACCTTGTGCGTTCTGTGTGACCTTGCTATTTTAACTAATCACATTTTCCTTTTTTCTTTTTTTTTTCTTTTTTTTTAATCTTATGTAAAATGTTTCCTTGAATGTTTCATACAATCACAATCTGTGAAATCCTAGATGGATGGAATATCAAATGCAAGAGAAAAAAGATGGACTATCAAATATGAAGTGTAAAATATATTTTTAAAAACTATATAAATTGTCATTTTACTTTCCTGCATCCCTTAGACATCCCCAGTCTTTTTTTAATCCTTCTCTTTGGTTTCTCTTTCTTTTTCATGCCTTCTTTTCTGTTTTCTCTCTTTTCGTTCCTTTTCCTTCTTATTTTTGCTTCCTTCCTCTTGCTTTTTTTTTCTTTCTCTCTTGGGCATGGGCTCTGCTCTCTCTTATCAGCTCCTCTATTGTGCCACTGACAGCCTGCTGTCAAAGCCCTGAAGCTTCTTTCACATTGCCACTCGTTTATCATCCCCTTTTAACACCCTCTTCACCACACACACACACACACACACACACACACACACACACAGAGAGAGATAAGCATCCTCTTTATCAGAGAGTTAAGCCCTAACCTCTTCTAGCTCTTCCCGCCTCCGGGTCCTCTGAAAGCTCCCTCGTCTGCTGAGGTTTGATCCGATCCGAAGGATCCGTTTCAGACGTGCCGTCTGCGCTGCTTTCATTTTGTTTTAGATTAACAGCGATACGGGAGATTTGCCTTTTTCCCGGATGCGTAAGACTTTGTAATGGAGGTAGGAAAGCTCTCTCGAAATCAATTAATCTCGCCCTGTTCTGGAGTAAAAGTATTAGAAGCTATGAAAGGTCAGCGCCTGATCTCAGCCCCGCATTACAGTGGATTAAAGTTGCATTGTGACAGTGTTTTTGTCCAGGTGGATCGATCGTGATGGACAGCAGGATTGACTGAGTGTTTGTGACACAGACACCATCACGGCCTGTTACAGGATCAGAGCAGCAGATTCAATCAGGAATCACACCAGTGTAATGACCGCAGCGTGGAGTAATGCAGCAGAGGGGCTTAGTGTTTATTGGGTTTTCTTTAATCCAGTGTGTATTTAAAATATATCTCTATAAGACTAAGAGAATTTCAGAGGGAATCTTTATGTTGCCATATTGTAATTACACTATATTACACTATACACTATATTATGTGACATGTGATTCAGTTTCTTACTCTTGAAGTTTTGTTCCATTGATATTCATCACACTTGTTGGTTTTAAAGGAAAATTTGACTTCAGTATTGAGATCTGTGCCATGTCCCTGTTTGTGAGCAATATGTTGAGGATTTTTTTTCTTTTTTTTTAGTGAGGCTACAGTCCTTCCAAGATAATTTTGAATTTATTACAAGATAATTCAGACTTTTGAATTTAAATGGCAGAGCTCTGAGTCACCAGATGATGTGTTATAATACGTCGGACAAATCAAATCACAGGGATAATGCTGAACTCTCTTGGTAAACACATGGTGCTCGTTATTGCTTTGGAATCAGATTTCCTAGTCAATATTCTGACATTGTGGTAAAACACACACACACACACACACACACACACACACACACACACACACACAAACACACACACCAAACTCAACTTGGAAGTCTTTTCCATTATTTTTCAGGGCAGACTGAGCTTTTCGTACTTTGGCATTCTTTCCTTCTGTTGTAAATATGTAGAACTCAGGGAGATGGCTGCAGGAACCCTGGAGTGAATTAGTCGAGTGCATTATGTATGTGTGCACATTAGGGCTGGCCTATTTCTTTAAAAATAAAATTAGAAGTTTGCCTTTAATTAAAGGGTTTAGTATTCTAATGCAGTTAATTATTGATAAGGGTTTAATTATATACCACTGCATACTGATCAAACATCAGCTACAGCATTTCACTATGCATTTATATCATCCCAACAGCAGAAAGTGGATGTTGCATTCCTAGGAAAAGGAAATCACAAAATGGCTGTATCAGCGGTCTTAATATCTTAAGTAGAAATAAGCAGAAGTGAATATTTCACTTTTGTCTCTTGGTTTTCCCTTCTCCTAGTGCGCTTGATAGTAATTAGCATGTCTTCCTCACAACTAGAAGATCCTGGGTTTGATTTCCAGGCCTGGTCATTTCTGTCTGTGGTTGCATGGGTTTCAAATTCAAATTCAAATTTATTTGTCACATACAAATTATACACAGTACAATATGTAGTGAAATGCTTAGTACGA
>JAOUQZ010000047.1:20104063-20118390 GCA_028564935.1 Neosilurus hyrtlii | reverse complement strand
CACACACACACACACATATATATATATATATATATATATATATATATACACACACACACCCCATTGTACAGTCTACATACCTGTCATGTCCAAGATTATTCTATTCATGTTACACATTATGATTTGTAATGATCTTATAAGTTTGCTAAAATCATACAGCGTTTACAGGGGCTGTGAATTGTTACCATAGAAACAAACTTCTTAGTTATTAGTTGCAGGTTGAGTTGTACATAACATAATTTCAATTTGACACTAACTTAAAAGTAACGGTAACGCATGCATATACTTGCCGTGTCCACACAGTGTATACACACACACACACCAACAAAATGTGCCCTATTCTCTCAAAATATAGAATTTGTGTTACTTGAGGGGCCATGCTGATTGCTGAAAGGAGAAGGAAAAGGATGAGAGCGTGGAGGAGGAAGGTCAGAGCAGGATTAATGACTTTAGAGAGTGTGTGTGTGGTCAGCCTGATAAACTCATTAACAACACATGCCAGGCAAATGATTGCTTGCGCTGGAACCTTCGTTTCGCAGTGTTGCAGGAAAGCGCCTCAGGAAAAAGCTGATCCTAGCAATCTTTAAAGATTTAAAGATGCACTTAAAAACAGCAATTTGAAGTGTTTAACACTTGGATTGCCTCATGTGTTTACATAGATAGGTGTTTGGACATGCTTGGGCACACACACAGTTGTATTAATTGGTCACAACGAATGGCTTGTAATGACGATAGGAAGTCGAATCACTCTCTAAAGTCTTCTCCAGCACGTCCCAAAGACTTTCAGTGGGGTTAAGGTCAAAACCCTGCAGTTTCCAATTTAGGTTTAAAAATGATTCCTGATCCACTTTTTTCACAGTTGCTGCCTGATGGATCCTGCTATTGCCATCCTGGAATATGCCTGTGCCTTCAGTAAGAAATAAAACTTTGATAGGATGGTCTTGACATTCAGTACATTCAGGTCATCAGCTGACATCATTTTATTACAATGTAATGTTTCTGAGCCTTAACCTGGCTAATTAAAGCAACTTGAGATCATAACACTCTCCAAGGGCTTGTACAGTGGCTGCTATGAATGATGGGTATATCCCTTTGTATTTCCCTTCTTACGCTGCTGTTCCCATTGCTCTGTACATAGGGGAAATCTGGACTCATTGGGGTTAAGTATTTGTTCATTTAAATACAAGTGGCAACTTTTGGCCTGTGTGTTTACTGAACAGTTGTCATTTTGTAATGGAATAGTGCACCAAAGCAGAAGAGTATGCTAGCATTTCTTATTTGTATATTCATGCATCTATATTAAGCTATGTATTATTTAAGGGTTCTGTTATTCGTAATATATTATATGTAGTGTTCCTTTTGCATTCTCTTTTTCATACCAATAGCATTTTTGCACATATTACATTCAGAATTAAAACAAAACCACTTTGAAAATCTTACGTGAGCATACTAGCCCAGTGATATTATTGCAAAATCAGTGGTCACCAACCCTATTCCAGGAGATCTACCTTCCAGCAGGTTTTATCCCCAACCTAGTACACCTTTCTTAGTTGATCAATAACCTCCTAAGTCCATTTTTAGATGGTCAGGTGAGCATGATTAGGGTTGGAGCTGAAGTCTTCAGTGGAGTTAATCTCCAGGAACAGGGTTGGTGATCACTTGCATAAATTTGTCAGCTGTCACATAAGTGACGTTAAGAGTAAGTGTGTTAGTTGAACGAGAAGGTGAAATATGGAAGAAACACCAACATAGCCAAAAGTACTAAAAAAAACCCCCAATACTAGGATTCTAATGGAAGTACTGCTTAGGGTTACACTGGAAAACAAGAGTTTGTTTGGGTTTCATTTGAAATGTCGGTTCACAGTATAGTTTGTACTGGTGAAACAGGTGCAGGTACAGTATGCTTATTCTTCATTTCTATGTAAATGATAATTATTCTCAAAATAAAGTTAGTTGTAAGTGCTTTATTACATAGTAATAACCTATTACAGTACTTGTGGCGAATGGAGAAAGTTAAAAAAAAAATCTGTGTATTTATGCCATGTCTGCACGATACCCAGAGTATATCTCCATCCTGATGTTGTCAGTTTGTCTTATCCCAGTTTTGCTTGAGAGAAAGTGCGAGTGGTGTTTCAAGGTCAGTGCTGTTAGTGCTCCAAGCTGTTCCATTCACGTTTATCTACATTAAGCCCTGTATTTTTCCTCTCCTGCTGGGTAATCACGAGCTATGCCAAGTACTGTAACCACTGACACAGATAAAGGCATTGAGGGCAGAAGAAGGCTGAAAGTGAGCGTGGACGGTAAACATGGTGAAAAGTGCTGGAGCGGGGCGTTTGAAGGCTGTGAGGCTCAGCGTCTCCGAGTAGGGGTTTACAACTGAGAGGAAACTTAGTCTGTGTATTGTTTTTATATAATTTGCACTGATACAAGTGTATTTAAATATAATGTCATTGTGTGTGTGTGTGTGTGTGTGTGTGTGTGTGTGCCCATGCAGCCTAACGAAGACTGTGGAGATTTCAGGAGAACATGGGCCTCTTGGGATACACGTGGTGCCCTACTGTTCTTCTCTCAGTGGAAGGTTGGTGTGTGTCATCATCTCTCCCTGTGTGTTTGTTTCCTTTACTTTCATTCACATCATCTTTTCTATTTCCTTTTGTGTCCTATTCTGTAAAAAAAATAAAAAATAAAATAAAAAATTGTTTTCATATTACCTGATGGTAGAAAGCCTGATTTCGATCACTGTGTACAAGCTACTAAATGAAGAAAAAAGATGGACGCCTTCATGTCCATTTTGTGTTAGCTTGTCAGGTAATTGTGATGGGTGATATAAGTGTGATGTTTATTACAACCTGGAGACAAGTGCAGTGAGTTATTAAGTGAATATATCTGTTTATTATGGAGTGGGATGGTGGTTAGCACGGCTGCTTCACAAGCAAGAAGGTTCTGGGTTCGAATCTGAGTCTTGGGCGTTTCTGTGTGCATGTTTTCCCTGTGTTTGCATGGGTTTCCTTTAGGTACTCTGTGCCTCCCACAGTCCAAAGACATTAACATTAGTTTAATTGGCTATTTCAGACCACCAATAGGTGGGGGTGTGTATAATTGTGTGTGTGTGTGTGTTGCTCTGCACTGGTGTGGCGTGCTGTTCAGGGTGTACCCTGCCTTTTCCCAGTGTCGTCTCCAGCCTCCCTGCGACCCTAATAGGATTAAGTGGTTCAGCAAATGAGTGAGTGAGAGAATGAATTTATTATATAAAGTTTTTGCTTTGAAGTTAGGGGTAGTGGTGGCACGGTGGTAGGGTGCTGGATTACTGATCCCAAGGTAGGGGGTTCAAGCCCCACGGTTACCGGGTTGTCACTGCTGTTCCCCCAGTGTAGCTAACTGGGTTATCAAATGCCGGCCATGTCTCTCACTGTCTATGGTGAGAGGCATGTAAAAGAACCATTGCTGATTTTAGTCAAGATTCGGCTGCATAGCCTTCAGCGTGTTTCTGCCCTGTGATGGGTTGGCGAGCCCCTACCCAGAGTCGGCTGAGATGGGCGCCAGCCTCCCCGCAACCCTAATTAGGATTAAGTGGTTCCGAAAATTAATGTGGTAAAAAGAAAAGGAATTTTTTTTTTTTTGGAGATGTATGTTCATGATTTTCCACCTCCCGAAAATGCCTGCTCTCATGATTAAATCGTTTTGGTGTTTTTAAAGCATTTGCTGATCCTTGAAGTAGCTTTGGCTTCAGCAGTAGCAGTGTGATGGTGCAAAATGGCAGAGGAAAGTATGAGCAAGAGCAAGCCTTTAGTTAGATGACCCTGCTTTCAAAGCCTGCCTCTGGTATGGTTGTGGTAATGGGATAGACCACGCGGCGTGTATTAGGAACATATTTCAGAGGTTTAAATGCTTTGTAGATGCTGGAGGAGAGGGGCAGCTCGAGGGTGACTGGAGGCATTAGGCTGTGCGCGTGTTAAGTGGTTGTGTATGTAGTTTATATTGTTTGTGAAGGCAGAAATTCCATGACTTCAGCATTGTCTTTGAAATCAGCCCTGCAACTTCACTTTAGCGTTGTAGAGTTCCGACTTTTTCAGTAAATGTAACCTTAAAAGCGCTCAAGTGTGTAATGATGCTGATAATAAATCACAGTGACACAGTAATGGTGTTGTCTAACAGGCATCGCAGAATGGTCTTTTCCCCGTTTGCACTGATACTCGCATGCAGGATTCACACACACTGAAATTGATTCATCACAGCAAGTCACATGGGGGGAAAACAGAGCTTTTTATAAAGACATGTTTATCCCTGCAGGATTATTTCACTTTTTTCTGTCTTTCTATCTCTGTCTCTTAGTCTTTCTCTCTAACCTCTCATCCCTCCATCCCAGAGGGCCCATATGTTTCCTTTAGTCATGCACTCCAGCCTGTCCCCTCAGGTCAAAGTTCATTTCTAGCTTAAAAAAAATGTCAATAGTATCACCAAATATTGAACAAAGCACTAATGTAAATAGATCTGTTTCCTAATGCCATGTGTCTGGGGGCCGGGGCAAGCGAATCTAACTGGGGTGAATAGATCAGGAAGCTTTGGTTTGGAGCTGGGCATGCACTGACCCTCCACACCGACTTAGTGTTAATGTATTCCAGACCAGCCTGAACTCTGAAATAGTGTGTTATTGTTTTCTTGCTCAATCTAGGACACTGTTATCACCTCCCGGCAAAAAAAAAAAAAAGGTAATTGTCTAGGTGTGATATGTTTGTGAAGCGTTTTTTTCCCTTCATGATGAGTGCAGACAGCAGTTACTGCTTTTGATTGTTACAGTTTCCATTTGCAAAGTGTATTTTTTGTGAATCTTATTTTTCACTCTAATAAAAGTAAATGGATTGTGTTTGATTGCTCTGTCTGATGTGTATGATATGTCTGTTAAGTTAACCGCATTCTCAGAGTCCATTCTGCTGTGGGTTTGTGCGATGTGGACTCCTGCTGTGCGCCATTTTCACAGATTTTTAGAAACGCACGCATTAACCAAAACAGAAAACTCAAAACCTTCTCTCAAAAGAGTGTAAGGAGACCTTTTTTCCTCATTCTAAAGTCACACTGATGGCTCCGGGCTGCTACTCTAAGTGATGCAAGACCTGAACCATTTATCTGTCTTTGTTCTGAGTTATTTGTACTGCAGTGTCTCTGCTTGTTGGAAGAAATTTGACTTTGCAAAGTTTTCCAGCAAGTTTTATTCAGCAGTATATGTGAGAGTACATTTTTCAGGTCAGAGTAAAGAGCATTACACCTAATATTGTTGCGTTTTCAAAAAAAGCAGACAAGGATGCTGGTATCAAGTGACACATTTTTAAATGCTTATTAAATTAAAGCCATTTGGTCACCAGTTGTGCATTCACAGTTTTGTCACAGAAGTAACTGTTCACGTGGACCATTAGAAAAAGTCAACTTCAACAATCTGAGTCAGGTATAGCCTTCTTTTTGTGGTCTGTGCTAAACCATCAAAGAATAAGTAAGTCAACCACCATTCAGTGCCTTGAATCAAGACCTTTAATGAGGTTGGGCATTACAACTCAATATGGCTTCACTGGATTACCTCTTCAAAACCAGAAAGGCTTGAGAAAACAGGAAGAGTCGCATATGGATGGAGAACGAGGTGTTAAAAAGCCTTAAAAAGAGCTGCTTATATGTGAATTGCCAGCCTTATACTCTTGCTTGAGTTAGGACAAAGGGAAAGGGTTTTCTTGACCTTGTTAAAGCACAGCTACCACTTTTATGATAGTTTGAGTAAGACTGTGAAAATAACTTGTTAATTTTAGTTAATTAATCACAGAAAAATAAATGAGTGAATTACCACGTATGTTTTGATGGTCAAATACCATATGACTCCTTGCACTCTATAGAAGTGTACTACTTAAATTACTAATTAATGGTTGTTGTATCCTATCAAGTGCACTACTGTGCATATTGATATAGGCACTGAATTAATTTGGAGCTACTTATATATTTGCAATTATAACACTGTTTTTATTATTATTATAATCCAGTAAAATCAGTAAAAGCACTGAAAAACTCTTGTAGTGTAGATCACTAGAGAGGTTAATAGAATTTTATCTATAAAATGTTAGACATTTTTATTGTTATATTTTTTATTTCACCTTTTGTCCTAAAAATATCCCAGAAGTGCCACAAAATAGTCAGTCAGAATTGTGTGACACTCTGGGAGCATCTCAAAATACTCAAAAACATGAAATCTTTGGCTTCTGTAGCCCATATGTCTTGTTGCATGATGTCTTTTTGCTCGCTATGGTTAAGAAGCGTGGTGATTTGAGTGGTTCTACAGTAAATGCCCTGTCAGCACAAACCAGTCTGGACATTTTTATCAGTCTTATTCTTTTTTTCTCAGCAACTACAGAACCGATGCACATCGGCTTTATTTATTTATTTACTTACTTGCCTATTTACTTACTTATTTATGGGCTGTTTAACTGTTGTGATTGAAACAGCAGTTTCTGGAATGCTCAAACCCACCTATTTGCCAACAACAATCATGCCACAGTTTAGGTTACGTTTCAAAATCAAAATGTTTCTTCCACACCATTCTGGTGTTTAACATTAAGTGCTGAAATTTGTCGATTTGAATAATTGCATGACTCAGCAAGGGTTCAGCTGTTTCCATTGGTTAGTGTAGTGCATTATTTGGTGCTGCAGTACCATTGTTATTCACATAATGGGTGTGTAAAGTGAATAGAAAGTCATTTACATTTACAGCATTTGTCATTTAGTAGTTTGCTGGGTGTTGAAGGTTTAAGTAAAAACAGGACTCTTGTATGAGGGCAGAGTTAACCATGTAAAGGCCACACCATCCGTTTTATTTATTTATTTATTTTAGCGCGCGCACACACACCTCTACCAAACAGTTGAGATTAGTATAAATAAATAAACAAATAAATACAAATCACTGAAGTGTTATGCCAAATATTTACACATAACATTAAAGGGTTAAGAGTTGTTAAGCCTGGTTAACACAACAGTAAATTAGACACAGGCATAATGTTAATCCAAGCTCTTATTCCCCACTGAATATAACAATGTCACTATTGTGTAGTGAGTGGATGATGCACTTGGCTTTTACTGTCATCAGTGGAAACTGAGCCTAAGAAATGAAAAACTAGGTTAAAAATATGGAACAGGGAAACATTGCTGTGGCCAAATAATATGAACCAGAAAAGTTCATTTATCATTTATTCCCATGGTTTATTTATGATTAATGTGACATTTTTAAACTTCTGTAGTTTATGTAAGAATTCAAAGGGGATGGGGCATGAGGTGGGTTGATGCTGTAATCCCAAAGTTAATCATTTTCATAGAACAGCACATCCTGCAGTGTTTTATTTTTTTTATGCACAGCAAAATGCTAACATTTTGTCCATTAAGAGTTATTTTTAAAGTTGTGAAACAGGAACCTCAATGAAACAAGCTAGTTCTTGGTTATTACTTTCTGAAAGTATAACAGCTGTAAACATTAATCCCATTTCCTTCTTGTCTTCTATTATGTTACTTATGTTACAAAGAATCTAGAAATCTGTCCATCTGTGCAGGATAACTTAAATGAACAGCCTTACCTGGGACATTCACTAAAAGTGCTAAAGAGGAGTCACCTCACAGTGACTTTTACAAACATTTATTTAGTCTTTGTATGTAGAGCATCTACCATATAAATCCCTGTCTAAACTGCTACTATATAAATCATAACATGTTATAACACAAGCATAAGGTTTACAGCTCAATTATTGTAAGAGCTGTGCTGTTATAGAAAATCACTTAACACTGTCAAAGTAATCAGAGTTCAGTTTTCAGTAGTTAAAAACATTGATTGTATATAAGTGGATATTGTGTGAGGTTTCAAAAATGAAGCCAGTGAAAGTCTAATGATCCTGTTGGCTGCCTGCACTTTAAGTATACCCCCACAACAATAGAAAAGGCATAGGAATAATACTGTCCGTCTAGTCGTCTGTCTGTTCTTGCATCTCATTGTTCATGGAAGTTTGTAAGCACAACTCCTCCTAAACTGCCTGATTGTTTTAGATGAATCCTTTTAAAGATGTATTGTATCACCTCACAAGGTGCATGAAGTAAAATAATCTGAGTCTGATGTTAATCACTGAATAGTAAAGTAATAGTTTAATGCGACCCATCCTCATGTATTTAAACTGCAAAAAAGTTCTCTTTTACCACGTGAAATAAGGTTTTATTTTTGAAATTTTTTTTTATTCGAAAAAAAAAACAAAACAATTATAATCCGTTGAAAATTTCTAGTTCATGTCGAAGTGATAATAGTCCTTTCTAGGTGTACTTGTATTCATGAAATTGTTCCTGCTGAAATTATTTAAACCTTATTTATAAATATACTAAAGAGAATTGAAGAGTTTGTTGATATCCACTGAAGAATGGGGGGATATATAAAAGAGCATCTATTGAACATTTTCATGCCGGAGGAATCCCTAGTGCATAGGCTTTAATTGTAAATTTTACAATGTGGTATAGATGGCCAAATAACCTTCAGTTCTATATAATTGGAGTGGAGTAACATTCTCGTTTATATACAGTCAGTATATAAAACAATTAAATTGCACCCCTGTGGGTTTTTTTTCCCCTAATAAAAGTGGCATAGTTTTACCGTACATAGTTTATTTGATAGGAAGGCAGTGTAGCATTTTGCTAATGGCCTGTGAGAGCCAAAACAATTAATGTTCAAACATTTTCCAATATTAAATTAAAAAGCAATTAAAATGAAATGTGCTTTAACAGCCTTAATATCTCCTATTTCTTGCTTTCACTCTTTTATTTATCATACTCTCATCTCACCCCCCAACACACACACACACACACACACACACACACACACACACACACACTTACTTTTCTACCAGTATGCACACAGGAATACACCCTCCCTGTTGAGTTATCACCTCTCTGGTGGCATCACAGTGTTGTTTACTGGAAACAATTTTGTTGTAGTTCAGATACAGGGAGCTATTATAGCTATTCTTCTCCATCTGCCACCGTCAAGAGCAGTCCTATGTTGTTGTAAAAGTGTGTGGTAGGCCAGCATGTTGTCATGGTCTTGTGTGAAAGTATGTTTAGAATGACACTTTAATAATCCAAGCCACATCTTACTTACCTCCTCCAACGAGAGTATGTTTTATACCAAACAACCCCCCCAAAATTTCTATGAAATTTTGGATCCAGGATTTTTTTTTTTAATTTTATAAAATTTTGCAAAACGAGTCATCACATTTTGGTTAAAATGGTGGATTGCTGGGCTTGATGAAGGTTTGCGCTGTCTGGTGCTCTTGTTGTGTAATGCTTCTCCTGAGGGACATCGAAAACATACAGATTTTCTGTTGGAGACCGAGTATCTGCACACTGCTTTTTGAGGGTCAGTGGATATTAGTATGTGATGTTGACTGTATTGTTCGTTGCAGGGCTCTGGGTCTGCTCATTCGGAGTGTGGAGGCGAACAGCCGCTCAAAAAGAGAGGGCATCTTCCAGGATGATGACTGTATCATCAAGATCAACGACACTGAACTGATAGACAAGTCTTTCACACAGTAAGAACACCACCACACAACTCGCAAACCCTCACTAGTGCTGTGTTGGTCAGATTCTCCTCTTTATATCCTCCTTTCACTCTGTCTCGCCTTCGGTTTCTCTGTCTCCCTCCTTTTATTTTATCTGTGTCTTCTAACCATAAAAACAGACAGTCCTCTCTCAATCCATTGTTGTGAGGATTCGCCCCATTTAAGTTTATTACTGTACTGGATAGGTTTCAAAATCAGTGGAAATATGGTGCGAGTAGAAACATCTGTTTCGTCCAGCACACATGGTTCTTGAAAGCTCTGTACTCCCACTGGGTTTACACACACACACACACACACACACACACACACACACACACAATCCAGAATATAAGCATACCACACTTGTTGTTGTTATAACAGTGGCTGAATGACATGTCACTGGTGTACGGCTTGCACTATACAACTAATTACTTGTGAGCTATTGTTTCGTGGACGTATCAGTGTTCACGGCCCATGAGCTGTCACACACAAAGCTCATACATTACTCAGTCTTTTCCTTTAGAGGGATCCCAACAAAGCGTGCCTGATCCCTAAATCCTGCTTTCTTATGAAAAATTACCCACAAGGGATTGCGATTTGAATGTGGTGGCGGTCCCTGCACAGTTTGGTACAGAAAAAGAGAGATACAAGAGAAACGTGGAAAAAGGATTGGTTGGAGAGATGTAGCCAGGCTGGATTGGCTGTTCTGCAAAGAGAAATGGAGAAATGGAGATGTAACGCAAAGAAACAAAAAAGCTGTTTTTATACAGTTTAATATATCACATACCCAAAATAAGTTTGTAACAGGGAAAAAAAAGATGTCTTCTTGTTTCATGTGAGTTTAAAAAAAATAATACCATGTTGTTTTACTTTATACTCCCCCACACTCTATTATCATCTAACCAAAAATTGCTGAGTCATAATTCTTCAGTCATTGCGTTTCCAATTTAACATTTTTTTATTTTGCTGTACTGTATTAATCCCGCAAGGGAAATTATTGCCTCTGCATTTAACCCATCTAAAGTCAGCGCGCGCGCACACACACACACACACACACACACACACACACACACACACACACACACACACACACACACAATGAGCACACACACACACTTGAAACAGTGGGCTAACACACATATTGGTGATGCCTGTAGACCAGTCAGGCGTAAGGTGCTTTGCTCAAGGGAACTTCAACCATGAATGTGGATGAACTTGCAAGTAACATTACAAGCAGGGTTGTCCCTACACTGCCTTCTCTAAGTCTACATCTCATGATCTTCGGGGATTCCCTCACCACCACCACCACGATGTCCGTTATCAGTACTCAGTTTGAAATTCCTGCTATTCAGTCATTTGATGTAAAGGTACCCACAGTACTTAAAAAATAGAAATAAAAAAATCCTTTTTCAAGCACCTTCACTGTAAACAAACTTTTCTTTTTTCCTCATGGCACCCGCTCACAGAAGCTCCATTCTATGTGAATTGTACTGAGATTGTTCCAAATGAAATAAAGTGTGGCAGATTGATCAGAGTAGTAGTCAGCATGTCTACCTCACATAAAAAGGTCCTGGGTTTGAGCACCGGGCTCAGCGAAGGCATTTTTGTGTGCAGTTGTTATGTTTGTTCCGTGCTTGTATGTATTTCCTCTGGGTGCTCCAGTTTCTTCCCACAGTCCAAAGACATGCACATTAGGCCCACTGGCTGTCTCTATTGCCCCTAGGTGTGAGTGTAAGTGTGAATGGTTGTGGGTGTGTTTGCTCAGCGATGGACTGGCGAGCTGCTCTGGGCGTACCTAGCTTTAACTCAGATTCGGCTGAGATAGGCTCCAGGCTCCCTCAGATAATCCTAGTAGGATTAACTAATGAATGAATGGATAAATTCATAAAGTTTATTCATCAAACTTTGTGTAGCTTAAGACTTCAAAGGGTTAATATTTGTTCCAAATAAGTAAAAAAAAATGCATTTTATTCTCCTTAAAAAAAAAAGATCATAGCCCTTATAGTTCATGCTTCTTTTGTCAGTATTGTAATCAACCCTTACCCATTAAAACAAAAAGAGCTTTTTTAGGTGCTGTGTGTGTGTGTGTGTGTTACTTACTTATCCTCTTTGCTCCTCTTGGAACATAAGGCGAGACACCGGTCTTTCCACCTTGTGTGTATGTATTTGTATATACAGAGACCAGACATAAGTAAATATACACCCAAGATTTCAGAATGAATATTTGCTTGTTGGAGAAGAGGCTTGCGTCTTGCTGCTCGGCCATAATAACCTATTTGATGAAGATCGCTGGCTGATGCTACCCTCTGACTGGCCCACAATTTCACCCCTGACAATTCCAGGGAAAAATTGTCCAAAATCTGACAATTTAATGACTTAACTTTATTGAAGACTCGTCAGATTGTCAGATTCGATTATTCTTCTGTAAAAAGTTCAGCAGTGAAGGTAAGACTACCACGGATCCATGACCAGGTTGACCTGGACCATCAGAATGAAGAGAGCAGTGGAGAAAAATCTACATTCCAAGGCCGCAGACTTTGCAAAAGACATTCAAACCAACTCAGAAAGTGTTATGCTCCGCCTTCATCAAATGGGCTATCATGGCCGAGCAGCAAGACGCAAGCCTCTTCTTCGACCAGCAAATATTCATTCTGAAATTTTGGGTGTCTATTTACCTATGTCCGGTCTCTCTCTCTCTCTCTCTCTCTCTCTCTCTCTCTCTCCATTTTATATACACATACAAACATACACACACACACACAACCACACACGTGTATGTATATACATATATGTGTGTGTGTGTGTGTTATATATAAAATAGTATTAGGGTGCTGGTCACTGATCCAAAGGTCAGGGGTTTATGAGTTGTCACTGTTGCTCCCCCAGTGCTGCTAACTGGGTTATCAAAGGCCAGCCATGTCTCATGTCATTGTCTGTGGTGAGAGGCATTTCAAAGAACCATCACTATCGTTCATAAAGCAGATATGCCACTAGCATGTTTCTGCCCTGTGATGGCCTGGTGGGCTGTCCAGGGTGTGCTCTGCCCTCGCCCAGAGTTGGCCAAGTTGGGCGCCAGCCTCCTCACAACCCTGGTTAGGATTAGGCAGTTGAAGAAATGAATGAAAGAATAATGGATTACAGTCTTTTTACAGTAATGGAAGATGGAGAAGCATATATTGGATTGTAGGTCAGGGGACGAAGGGGCTTTATTATCCCCAAATTAGAGTAGGTAGCAGAAAAGAAAAAACTCATATTGAATACAAGGCTAAAATACTGGGAACAAAAGCAGAGCAAAAACAGGTACAGCTTTGAAACAAAGAGCAAAAACCATTGCACATGCAAACGTTCTGTGTCGGGACCAGTGTCTGACGAAGAGCCGGAATTGACTGGGGTCTGCACAAGAATATGTGAGCACCCTCGAGACCTCCTCCACGAATCTGCATGCTTGCTAAGAGTCTGCCGTTTACATGCGCGGTCATGCTGTTTTGTCCCCAAACACTGTTT
Organism: Neosilurus hyrtlii; assembly: GCA_028564935.1. Lineage (NCBI taxonomy): Eukaryota > Metazoa > Chordata > Actinopteri > Siluriformes > Plotosidae > Neosilurus > Neosilurus hyrtlii. The sequence continues at coordinate 20,105,290 of JAOUQZ010000047.1, read as the reverse complement.
TCATAGCATAAAAAATACCATGAAAGTCTCAGAGAATAATGCAGTATCATTCTTAGTACATATAATTATACTCATCCAAATATGATTGGAACGCTTTTCAAATAGTGAAAGAAAAATGTGTTTGTATTTGCGTTGTCATTAAGGAACCATCTGCAAGCTCTTAAAAGTAATTGAACGAACTTTAAAGTCGTTATATGATGAGATGTCACTCAGTTGCATGAGTGTTCTTGCTCTTACATTTATTATATGAATTATTTATACTTAAGCTTCATATTCCATATGTGTCCCATGGAGCAGATCAGTCAGACAGAAGGCTACAGTAATTTTATTATTGCATTTAGGATGGATGGATGAGTCTGAAATTGAATTGGTTAACACAAACGAGAAAGAAGGATTGCTTTGTCATTAGTAAGGGGTAGAGCTCGTTAGTCATAACCCCAATTACACTGTCTCTGAAATGAGCTTTAGCTCAACTAAAATAAATGGAAATAATACATTTCATTAATTGTCTTCAGATTCAGCATCATTATTCATTGCATTACATAATCATAAACTGTGTTTAAATTTTTTTCAGGGCTTGATGGAACTAGAATCTCTAGAAACTTAAATTATTCTCATAACTCTCTGTTCTTTCCATCTTTTCTACCCAACTTCTCTTTCTCTACACAGGTCACAGGAAGTGTTCCGCCAGGCCATGCGTTTGCCTGCTGTACGTTTAGAGGTTCTTCCCATGGCCAATAAAGAGCGCTTTGAGAAGAGTCTCATCGGCCACCTTTTCAGCACTGACAGCCATGATGGTACTCCCCGACCCAAAGAGCCTCCTCCTATGAAGGTGAAGCCCATTGTGAAACCCGCAGAGTCCATGTCTGCCAGACAAGCTGGACCTCAGGAGAGCAGCAACGTAAATCTGGAGAGCCGTTCTCTTGGTTCACCCCTTCCCATGAGTCTTTGCCCAAGGGGCAAGAGTAGTAGTCCTCTGCTCAAAAAAAGCCACACCATCTCACCTTTGGTTGGGTTCACCACCAAGAAAGGAGGCAAGAAGCTCAAAATTGATCTGAAGAAAGGTATGTAGGTGTGGTGTGTTATGATATGAAATTATTAGTGTGTTTTTGCCCTATTTCTAATCAGGACATTTAGTCTTTAGGCAGGACTATAGCAAGAGCATTTAATTGTGGACCAAAGCAATCTTTCTGCGACAAGTCCAGAGAAAGAGGAAATATTACTTTA
>JAOUQZ010000047.1:20028799-20045106 GCA_028564935.1 Neosilurus hyrtlii | reverse complement strand
GGAACTTTTTTTTTTTTTTTTTTTTTTTTTTTTTTTTTGTTTTTTTTTTTTTGTTTGTTTTAAAATAAGGAACACTTTGTTCTGTTCTATTAAAGACTTCATGTTATTGATATAAAGCTCAGTAGATTCTCATACGTTCTCATACGGTTAACACGTACTTAACCAGTGTTTAGAGCTCTTTAGTTTTATAAATCCATGTAAAGCCTGTAGAGGACACGTGTGTTTTTTTGTGCGTTGTTTCGGTTCTTTTGATCAGAAATAGGTTTTAGTAGTAGCCTTTCATGTGTGTGTGTGTCTGTCCAAGGCCAAAGTGTGTTATTCTCTGGAGCTTTTCTTTTCACCAGCAGGGTATAAACACAAACGGTCGATGAGAGCGTGCCGTTGCCAGGAAGTTAATGTCTGCATTATTCAATGACCTATTTCTGTATTGTTTCTCCTCATTCTCTCAGTGGAATGTGCAGAATTATATTTACTGACACCAGGAAGCACTATTACCCACACAGGGATTAAAGAGGGACCCAAGTATAAACGCAAAACCAGTAAAGCTGTTACTCATGTGCTAAATTTGTGCCTATGTTTGTGTTGTACTGTATGCTATTGGGAGATTTTGTGTGGGAGCTTGTTATTTGGTGAGAGTTTGAATGTGAGTGAAAGATGACTGTATGTGTGAGCAACAAATAAGCGTATCTGTATGTGTGTGCTTGAGAATGTATATGTCTGCGTGAGGCTGTGTCTGGGCATGTTTCTGATAGTGCATGTGTTTGTGTGTCACTGTATGAGCTAGTGTGTATGAGTAAGTACGAGGGTAAGTGTGAGGAGGTGTGTGTGAGAGAAAAAAAGTGTGTGTGTTTGGGGTTTTTTTAGAGTCTGATTGGCTGCTAATGTTGTTGTCCTGAGCTTGAAGACAATTTTGTAAACACATGTGGAACTGAATACAGTACAGCCTTAACATCTCTTCTCTATTACAAACACTATAGTGCACATAGACACTGAGATTTTACATGTGTAATGTACTGCCAAAAGAGGCAGAGTGAGGATATAGTCAGTCATGGGAGGTCACCTTTCTTTCTTGTTAATAGAAGGCACTTGGAATTACGTTGCAATACGCACACACCCTTTTGAACTTGATGATGATGTAATAATTTTTACCCTCAACCCAAGTGGCGCTAGAGGTATTGGCATCATGTGTGATGTCTGTTCGTCCGACTGTCTGTCCAGACGCACACCAACTCTAAAACGTCTCCATTTTTGGTGTGGACCTTGGAACCGGGTTGCTACACAGGCCTATCGGTTTTCATCACGGTCTTATATCCAGTATGGCCGCCGCAGCTGTCATTGTGAATTTACATTCCATGCATCTCAATAATGCCATCACTAATCATTAACAATTTTGGTTTGTATGTTGGGACTGTGTAAGTACCCAAGCATGTCAATTTTCTTCCCAGTTCAATATGCCACAGCTGCCATCTTGAATTTGCATCCCATGCATTACCTCGAAAATGCCAACTCCGATCATCACCATTTTTGGTGTCCATCTTGGGACGGCATAACTTTTATACCGTAGAGCTTTAAGCCTCCACTCAGGTCACCAACAAAAAATATGGTTTTCCATGGCTAAAAAATACAAGTGCCTAATCATGGTGCATTAGGTTCTCTTTTTGATTCCTTTTATACTAACAATAATAATCTTGACTGCATATGCAGTATGTAATTACATGGGGTCCATCATGTGTGTGAGCATGTTGTGATGTGTTATTTGCATTTATTGTTCTGCCTGGTCACAGGAGCAGGTTTACATCCCTGCTAGGAAAAACTGACCTCATAAAAAATGAAAAGGATTATTTCAGAGAATGCAGTGTAATGAAAATCTGTTACTGCTGTGCTGCTCTTGCTGGCTAGATGCCTCTCTTTTTCTCTCTCTCTCTCTCTCACTCCCTGTCAGGTTCTGTGTATTAGCCTAGCCACTGCTGCTAATCCCTAATATTTAACAGTATATGGCTGTCAGAGAGCACAGACTCTTATAGCCTGCTGTCTGTCTATGTGTGTCTGGCACACACGATAATTATACCAAATATCAGCCAATTTCCAGCCATGTTTATCCCTAAGCACTGAACCAGTACTAGCTAATGAAAACCAGAAGAGCATTGAGTTTTGAAATATATATACATGTGTCCATGTCCCCCCATCCCCTCTCTTCTCGCTCTTTTAATGACTCCGGTTTGATTACGAGATTTTACCCGGTAGACGTTCCACTAGCTGTCAAGGTCTGGTTACTGATTTATATTCCATTTTCATGGCACGGCAGAGTGCAGCTAGCACTAGCAGCCCGACCCCAGCTATGTGTAGCTGCACAGGCGGCACAGCTGCTCCAGCTCAGAGCTTAATGAAACCTAAACCTTGTTTCAAAACACACACACACGCACGCACACCCATATATGTTATTGTGTTTCCCCTTTTTTAAACACATCCCATCCGTGCTACTAAAGAACGAGTTTTCATCTTCTGGGAAATTGGCGCATGGTTTTTAGGGGAATATGAAATACAGTTACTAATGTGTCATACCAAGTAATAGCATGTGTGGGTTTATGTAAAAGGCTGCATGTAATGGTTTAAATTGTTTCCTCGTGTCCTAGATTTGTATGTTTCATCACTGTGATATGTCTCTCTGAGTTTGTAGAATTCAACATTTACACTTGCAACAAGTCTGAAGTCTGTAGTCTTTTGTGGATTTCGATCAACTCCCGATTCAAGATTCTTTGTCATTATATTCACACACAACAAATTTTTGTATCTCAGCGTTTCTTTTTAAAAAGTTACAATCAAGGCAATAAACTGCAATTAACACCTTCAAGAGCAGGATATAAACACAAGTCAATTGTATACACAAACTTTTGGATAGAAATATGAGATAGAAATGTAAACTTTGAACACCTGTAAATAAAAACTGAGCACTGGGATATGCAGTATGTACACTGAAAGCACCATAAGATAAGATAGACAAATAGAAAAATGTGTCAGAGTGTATTTGAATCCACTGAATTTGTGGATTCGGTGTCTTTTTACAGAGTCCTTTTACAATGTTCTTTTACAGAGCGCTATTGTCTGTGTGACGAAGATTATTTATTTATTTATTTATTTATTTTGTGAGACGTCTTTTACGGCTCTGGGGAAGAAACCGTTTTTGAGTATGGTTGTGCTGGTCTTAATGTTTGTGTACCGCTTTCCTGAAGGAAGCGGAACATACCCTCCTTTTCATGGGTGGGTGGGATCCGCCGCGATGCGGCTGACCTTCTTCTGGACCCGCACAGCATATATTGTGTCCAGAACTGACAGGCGGCAGCCCACGATCCCCTGAGCAGTTCTCACCATCCGAGCCAAGTCCTTTCTGTACTTTGCAGTGCAGCTGCCGTACCAGTGCTGTAGAAGTTTTTGAGCAGCTGAGAGGAGAGTCCAGTGTGTTTTAACTTCCTGAGGAAGAAAAGTCGTTGTTGGGCCTTCTTCACCAGGTGCGAGGTGCTCATAGACCAGGACATGTCAGATGAAATGTGGATGCCCAGGAATGTCTTCTTTTATAGCTTACACTTAAAGCAAACTACTTTAACACCAATAGGCAGAATGTACATACTTATGAATGGGAATGTAGTTTGTGTGATTTGTTTGTTACAAGATGGGCTTTGTGTTATCATCTTTAGTAGATTAGGAAAGTAAGCTTCTGCTTCCATCCAATATTAATTTTTTCTTCTTAATGTCTGTATATCCATTCATATAAAGGTTCTATATGACAGTCCAAGATAAACACACAGTTATAAACTAGTATTTAAAGTAAACAAATTGCAGGAAATAGTGAAAGTGGAACGTGAGGAACGGTTGACAAGTGGAATAATAGCCACCATATGCACCATCAAGCTGGTCTGAGGAATCAAGTAGACCTGTTGTCTGGACTTGTTGATTCATTTGTAGAATTAAAAAAAATCACTGTTTGAATGTCACATTGTTTCTTTACAACTCTTCATAAACAGGTTTAAACTCCTTTTTGATGTTTCCATATTTGCCGCACATATAGAAAATATAGTAAGATGGGGACACATGTAGATGTGTCCAATCTAATTAAATGCAATTATCAGTTACGTTTGCTTATTTGCTTGACTGAGAAACTAATTGGGAAATTACTTTTTCCACAATCGGCCATTTGGTTTCGAATAACCTTTTGCTTGTCTTGAAAATGATCATTAAAGAACTGTTTTTTATTTTTACTCTGGTAGCTTTAGCCCTATACTAACGTTAGTTTAAAGATCTTAAGTGATTATGGCGAGCTTGGAGGGGGGCAAATACTTTTCATGGAAATATACTTGGAAATGAATTGTCATCTTAGTTTTACAAACATGCAAACACACATGTTCACATACTCCATCGATTCTACAAGTTAATCCGTCCACCTGTGGCTGATGTCAGACGCCTCAGCAGTTTGTGAGTATTGATTAGAAAGCTTACAGCTGGTCATGTGCATACAATTAGCAGTCGTTAAAATGTAACATGAGTATGCTCAAACTTTTCACCACTTCCCTAATCTGTCTCCTCTGTCTCCCTGTTTTTCTCTCTTTCTCTCTCTCTCTCTCTCTCTCTCTCTCTCTATCTCTGTCTCTCTCTCTCTCTCTCTCTCTCTCTCTCTCTGTCTCTCTCTCTTTCTCTCTTTCTGTCTTTCAAGTTACAGATGAAAGCAAAGTGGGATGCCTGGTGGGGCAAAAGTCAGGTAAGGAATGTATGCACACACACACAAACACAAACAGCTGTGTCCAGGCAGTTGCCCCGTGCCTTGTTGATGGAGGGTCTCCATATGTCGTGATGCTGATAGATGAGACCCTGTGCTCCCAAGCAGATTTTCCAATCAGACTGAACACACTTACAGATAGAGATACAAGCGTATCCCTCACTGCAGAGCATTTCCCAAATGCCTCCATGACTTGTTCGTAGAACTGACATGCAAACTCTGACTGCCTCCTCTCTTTTCTCTTTCTTCCATTTGCAGCATTTCCTAATGGACCTAATTGCTTCAGTTCCTCTAAATATAAACAAGTAATTTAAGCAATGTTAAGTGGCGTATGTGGGGTGTACTTCCTTAACCAATGAAAAAATCAGACCACTTGATTGTAATTACTGTGTTTACGCCAATCTATAACTGCACTACCATTTATCATTCAATCGTCTTCTGTAAGCGCTTTATGCTAGCCAGGCTTGCTGTGTGGTACCGTTCACAGGCTGGGAATATAACTCACATAGGTTGCCAGTCCATCACTGGACACATTCATGCACACATTATTCATACAGGCAATTTGGACATGTCAGTCTACCTACCAGCATGTTTTTTTTTTGAGGCGAGAAGAAACCAGACAGCCTTCTGCCTCTCTAAAATATGCTGGTGAATTTACATTTCTTCCCATATCCACGTGTGTTTGAACTGAGAATGATCTATTTGGTCAGGTATAAAAACATATAATCTCGGGACTCGATCTCAATCCCAACTGGTCTTGTACAGATAATCATTGGTCACAATCAAAGGAGGACAAAGTACACAACTACATAACTTGAGTCAAAGTATAGATACTTTGTATCTCAAATACAACTCAAAGTTGTTTAGGCAGATTTGTATTTGAGGTAAAATACTTTCCTTTATGGTTTTCAAAAATCTTTAAATATTCAGAAGTGCTTTGTAATTTTTTAATATTTTAATGTTTTGGTTTTTTTTTTTTCAGTTTTCCTTGTTATGTCAGTACATTATTGTGTTGTTGCCACAAAGCATTCACAGAACCTGATGTCTCCGAAACAACCTACTGAATGCACTGACTTGTTTTTTAGTTTGGGCAGTGGTGGCTCAGTGCTTAAGACTCTGGGTTTCTGATAAGTCGGTCAGGGGTTTAAGTCCCAGTACCACCAAGCTGCCACTGTTGAGCCCTTGAACAGGGCTTTTAACCTTCATACAACTGCTCAGTTTTATACATGAGATAAGAAATATTTATCACCCTGAACAAGATTGTCTGCCAAATGCCAAACATGTGTGCAAACCTAGAGAAATACCTGTAGAAAGAAGGTGCTCTGGTGTGGTTGTAATTTTCATTTGCCATATCCATCATTACCATGGCTAAGTTTAATCTGACTTATTCAGAAGTGCAGCAAATATGCAAAACTTGAGCAAAGGTGTAGTTTACTGTGATTTGTTTTTCTTTTGTGATGAATACAGCATTAAAAGAAATACAGTTTTTAAAAATCTGTCATCGAAAAAGCTGTCTTCAAAGCTATGCTTCAAACTAGAGTAAAGGGACAATACATTGAAATGTATTGGAGTAAAAGTTTCCAACAAAATATAAAGATTGCTCAAGTAAAGTACATATACTGTACTTGAGTACTTTACTATACTACAGCTAATGTAGCACGTGACTTCAGTAAATGTTTACCCATGGTAATATATCATTTGATTAGCCACATTTGACATGTTACTTTCCTGTTCTGAGTTTCACTGTGGAGATGTATTATGGTTTGCACATAACTGAATTGAAATCTGTAAAAATTGATTAACAGAACTGAGTGCTGACTCCCTCCTCCAGACAAACCCAGAAGTATTCAGGCCATGTTTCAAAAAAATAAAAATAAAAAATAAATAAAAAGCCCTTAGGCTGTAACGAAGCCGAATTCAGTCAATCTGAATAAAATTTGCATTCGGAAAAAGCCAATGCAGTTACATGGGAATGCAGAAAATGAAATTGCTTTGAGGTTAATTTGACTTTGTTTAATACACTTGTGTGAACTTTAACCTCTGCAAATTTTTGAACATTAAAAATGCAAAGCAATAAAAATAAGTGGGCCGATTGTGTCATGATTGCCCTCCTTCCACATTCCAAGTACGATGGCATAAGAAGGAATTTTACACAAATCCTACCATAGCTCCTCTCTCACTTTGACAGCCAAATAAACTTCTATAATGTCCTGGCTTAACCCATAATGAGAGGGCTTTCTGATTCGCTGTGTGCCAGCGGGTTTGTGCACATGTGCACATACGCCTGTGTTGGTGTGAAAGTACTGTATATTTATATATATACTGTGTTTCTGCCCGATCTGATAACCTTGCACGTGTGGTCCACAAGCTGACCATGTTTTCACCAGATGTTTGCGCTGCTCTCTACCTCCCTCCCTCTCCTCCTTTGCAGTTTGGACTTCACCACAGGTCCAGCTGCAGTTAAAGTTAAACGAGAGAGATGATGGTGCAGATTAAAGAGGGGGAAAAGGAAAAAGCCTAAGGGTTTTCCCTCCTCTCATAAGTATCTCTCTTCTCCTGCAGCCAATACAGTCTTCTCTTCTGGCCTGGCCTTTACACACACACGCACGCGCACACACACATTCACACAGACAGACAGACACACGCACAGTCCTTTACCGGGTTTTAAAATTAGATAAAGACAACCTCAGATATATCTATTAACCAAAATGCAAAATTCAGTACACCTTACTGCTTCCATAGGAATTAAGAAGGAAATTAGCGTCGAGGTGTTGCTGATCGAATGCACTTGATTAACTGATCACCAGCAAGTGTTGCCCACGTCTTTAAAAGCAGACGCTTTTGCACTTTTCTGGTATGTCACATTCAAGTGTGTGTTACCACAATGCCAAGGAGAAAAGTATGCTGAATCTTATTGATCTAGGCCTTAAATCACGTATGGAGCAGCGTGTATCCAACAAGCAAGTTAACCTTTAGCTAGCCCACTGTACGCTATGATCTTTAGTAGCTTCCAGTGAAGCATTCAGCATTTTCTTAATGAGACAATGAGTACAGGGAATGTCCTAAAGTATAAAGGCTTAACGAACTCCTGTGGAGTACTCTAATTGGAACTATTATACGCTCTTGTTCCAATAATAGTTCCAGTAAGTCAAAGCCCTCACAGATACAGGTGAATGTTTAAAAGTAACATTTGAATAAAAAAGACAGCCATTTTAAAATGATATATAATAAACTACTTATTAACCTTGTTTGCTCGGTTTGTACTGAGAAATCTCAGCCTTTGGTTTTTTTGTGTCTTCCTTACTAAAGATGCTGGAATGAGATTTCTTTGTGCAGACCTTGACTCAGTTAATAAGTACTTTATGTACACATAAACAGTATGTGCCGGATTTAAACCTGCTCCTGGTCATAAAATCTGCTTCTCTCTGTGACCATGTATCACTCCTGACTTGTCTAATAGTTGCGGCATTGTACACACTAGCTGAATAACGCATACAAAAATATCATTATGTATTTCATCATTAATCAAAAACTCATTACTCATGTTCATTCATTCCGTTATTCATGTTGAGTAACAGCGTTATTCAGGGTTGTCATGAATCCAGAACGTATTCTGGGACTGTACCCTGAATCGGATACCAGCCCATCGTATATACATAAACACGTTCATTCACACAATGGGCCATTAATCTTAGCTAGTCCACTTTCAGTCAGGATTCTGGGAGTTACTATGAAACCAGAGGAAACCCTTATGGATATGGATAGAACTCCACACATAGTAACTTGAACCTCAGGAATGAACCTCTGGAACTGTGAAATACAGCCCCCATACTTGTAAATTGATACTACAGGAAGTAATTACTCATTTTGCTAGATTGTGTTTTCCTGTCTTTTGAGAGCTCAGTAAGGAAAATGGATGTGTACAATATACATATTTGTTGTAGGTCCATCATTCATATTTGTTGCAGCACCATTAATTATGTTATAATGTGCACAACACACACAGGTTACTGCAGTCTTGGACATGTTATGTATGGTCATGACTGCTGCTTTCTATAAGTTTTAACGTGCTTCTTTTTTTAATGGCTTATGCTTTAAGCATTTTGCCAAATTATATCAGATTTACAGGCAAGAAATAAAAATGTTCTTGGCATTCTATCTATACTATCTATCATTTTCTTCCATCCGTTTTTTATTAAATTAATGGTGTTTCTATTTTAGATTTTAGATTTAGATTATATTTTAGCCCAGTGACTACGATAGTCTTGCTGTCCGTAACACTTGAGTTTCTCTCATGACACCTTTGTACTTTTGTAATTCCGAACTGGCCGTTGACTAATGGTGTGCTTTCCTCTCTTGACATGTGTGATTTTTCTCCATGCTTGCAGTAAAAACAGGACTGGTAATGCATTTAATAAAACAATCCATTCTTCCGCAGATTTACCGATGCCTGTGCTAATGTTTATTGACAGGTCGGCGAAGGCTTTGCTGACTAGGTGGCTTTGGTGGAAGCTGGTGTACAAAAAAAAAAAAAAAAAACAGGCCCCAAATACCTCTTCATGAGCTTTGACATATTTAATTATCAGGATAGTCTTAAGAGCCTTGGCTGCATGCTTTTAATCTACCTAAAACCACTTCACTGCTGTTCTCGTTCTCATTTGTGGCCAGCTGTCATGTGATTTCCAGCCTCAGAATCCAATACCTATCAAAACTGTGTTACACCTACCGCTCTGTGAGCTGTGTTTAATCACACCGTGGCTGCAGGAATCAAGCTATTTTGCCTCTTCATTGTGGTTTCAGTCTGCTGAAGGGAACCGATGATGAAGATGTAGCTTGTGTACAAATTCTTCATGTCTAACAGTATAACCTGACACCTGACACTGTCGTGCTGCTGGTATTGCTCCTGCAGTATTGCTTTTCTTTCTCCAAATGGCTTTGCTCTCTACAGCAGAAAACAGCTCCCCCAGTCACACTGCTGTGCTATGGATTGGATTTATCAGTCGTTTGTGTCCTTTCTGCAGTGTTTGGGAAATGCAGTAAGCAGAGGAAAAGGATTAGATCGTGTTACTGCTGCTCGTCTCATCAGAATAGACTTGTGTGTCTGAGAGAAGTAGTGGAAAGAAAAAGTTAGTGTGTATAGAAGTAAGCCATCTCTCTCTCTCTCTCTCTCTCTCTCTCTCTCTCTCTCTGTTTTAAAAACTTTTTGTAAGACTTTAAAAACTCTGTTTGCCAGACATGTTATGAATGAAGGGACCTTATGATTATTAAAAATTTTAATTGCCAGTCTATTATTCAGTGATTTGTCTTCGAGCATATTATTCAGTTAATGCTATGAATAAATCGTGATCTACATTGCAGCTAACACCAAAAGTGTGTGGTTATGAGTGTGAAGAATGTAAGTCTGAACCTGTAATGGATTTGACCTTAAAATTGTTCTTTTTAATAATAATATTATTAATAATAATAGTTTTTATTGGAGCACCAAAGCAGAGTAACATTGTCATAAAAGAGATTGCTTCAAGGGTTGTTCCATGTCCTGTATTGTGTCCACACATGCCCACTGCAGCAAATCCAATAAAGCTGTCGTGTCACTGAGTTAATGCTGATTAGCTGTTATGTATCACTGACTCCCATGATGTTGGGTAGTAATAAAAAATTTAAAAAAAGGAAGAAATTGAAAATTTCAAAAAGAGGCTCATACACCACCACTCAGATTAGCACAGAATAAAAACAACACAATATAATTCAGGTTGGCAGACAGACTTGCAGGTAAATAAATATTCCTCGAACATTTTCTGAACCGTTTAATCCTAATTAGGGTCAAGGGGTGGCTGGTGCCCATCTCAGCTGACTCTGGACGAAGCCATCACATGGCAGAAACACGCTGACGTCAATGTAGACTACGCTTTATGAAAGTCAGCAATAGTTCTTTTACATGCCTCTCACCACAGACATTGAGAGACACTGTGGCCTTTGATTTAGCTTTGATTTCTTTGAGTTAGCTGGTAAATGAATGTTTGTGGTATATATATGAAACTCTTTACAATCTGTTACAGTAATTTATTCATCCATGAAATATTAACTAACCTTAAGATTTCTTATTAATGTAAATGATGCTTCTGGAACATGTGAGTCGTTTCCTCAAACGGGGTGGAATCGACTCTGAAGTCTTTATATATACATACTGTATGTATATCTGAATCAGTGAATCGAGTCTTCTCGGAGTCGGTTCACAGCCCGTCCAAACGCTGTCGTTGTTATTCGGGGACTCAGTCCTTTCGCGGGAACAAGCTTAATCCATCCTCGGTGGACTTGCTACAAAATTCCATTGAGCATATGTCTCTGGTTTTTCGTTTTTTGCGCGCATGACCGTTTTCACTTCCACACTTTTGCCGAGTCCAGTGTGTGACGTTTCACGTACCACGTGACCTGACTTGACCTAGTTTAGCCTGTTTGGAAGCTGTTTGGGCTCTTTAAGCTGTTTAAGTGGGCTTAAAGAGCCGGGAAACACAAAATTGAACTCAAATATCACCGAACACACAGCTGTGATAAATGTTGGAACTGAAAGGTTTGATTTATTTAGTCATCATGAACTATTAGCAACAAAAACATGACTAAATGTTTTATTTAAGACTGGACCGTTAAATGGGAAATTAAATCAACAAGACAAGTCATACAAAAAGACAGAAAGAGGAAATAAGCTAGTAAAAGGAAAGGTGCTAAAAAGCAATCCCAGACACACTATCAGTAGAGCCAGATGTTGGGTGCTTCACTTATAGGCAGTGCCTAGATCTATATATTATTGATTATTTAGTTTTTTTAGGGGTTTTGGGTCAATTTATCTTTAAACTTTCAGTTATATATCCAAACCGCCTTTCTCTCCTTGCTCCCCTCTGACTGCCCATAAGTGCATAAGAGAAAGAGAGAGAAAGACTGCCTGCCAACAGAACATAGTGAGTGGCATCGGAGCAAAGCATCCTGGGAACTCCTTTCCCTTGTTACTCATGGCTGTGTGCACAAACCACAGGCCACAGTGCTTTGGTTCCAGAGCAAACACCCGACATTCCTGCTTAAGTCATGGAAAACCCCCAAGCACGCCAGGCCCCAGAACTTCTTTTTTAATGGAAAATATGAACAGATGATGTATTTTCTCACTTAGTTTTTTTGGGGCAAATGGATGCTTGGTGTTGGTGCTGGTGTTTTTACATGTAAAGGTGCAGAACTCGTTAGGTATTTTGTGGTCTGAGGAACAGCATGTAAACATATTTGTGCCATAAATCACACACGCAGATTTTATCCAAACTAAATAAATCATTATGCTTGTAAAATCATTTTAAAGCTTATTATAGTGTTGAGTGGAGATCTGGGTCATTCAGCTCTTGGCCTTGTCACACACTTTAACTTTCTTCTTTATCAGGTCACTAGCGTCTGTGTGTAAATAATCTGTTTGACTTTGTGGTTGGCACCTGGTGAACAGTACATAAGAGATGGGGGTCATTTCTCTTTTTAGTTCAGTACAGTGCCTTGAAAAAGGTGTGTTGTGACAAAATGGTATTTGGTGGAGTATTATCCACTCAGTGCCTGAGGAAGAACTGGGAAGGACATGTCTGTATGCAAGACTGACTCCTCATTTATCTGAATTTTATTACTAACCCAAACTGAAAACCATTTCCCGGATCCAGAATCACATACCGTACATTCAGGGACCATGAAATACAAGCTTCGTCTTTTCATTGCGATTTGTAGTTTAATTAAGCTCTTTCTGTTTTTTTGTATAAGTCACTTCATTGTAGTCATGTACTTTAGTATATGTACACTAGACCAGTATCTCTCTGTATCTACTATGTTTCAAATCTCATACTTATGTAAGAGGGATGTAAGCGATTGTGAATATATTAATTGAAATACATAATATCTGATTATAAATCTAAATTGACATGAATACAGATGCTAACAGGAGGTGCGCTGTATTTGTGTAACTAGGGTATCTGGTTGAACGGTCTTTTGATGGGCATACAAAACCCTTTTTTTTTAACATTATCATTAATATTTTCCTTTTGTAATGGCTTGATCAGGATGCACTGGTAAAATACAATATTTTTTCTGAGAAATATAGCAGCATAAATTTGTTAGAATATATCTTAGCTAGCTACAAAGAAATAAAAAGTGCCATTGAGGGATTAAACTAAATATTCCCATACTTGATGTTTCGTAGTGCCCTAATATATACTAGAGTGATATAGACTATATTTGATAAACAGGTGAAGATTGAACACATGGACGCTTTCTGTATGAATATGCCCCAAAGAATGGAATGAGAGGGGCTTTCAGCAGGTCTTTCAAGTCCAGAAATGTAAACTTTACATGGAACTTTAACATAAAATATAGGTCTCTCTATTCTCTAATGGTTAGAGAAGCGGGATTGGGACCGAAAGGTTGCCGGTTCAATTCCCGAATCGGAAGGAAAAAAAGTATGGTGGCGGAGGGGTTAAGCAGCACCTTCACAGCTATAGTTCTGTTGAGCAAGGCACCTAACCCCCAACTGCTCCCTGGGCACTGGAGCGTGGCTGTATGTGCTCATTGTTAACGTGTGTGTGTGTGTGTATGTGCTCACTTTGGATGGGTTAAATGCAGAGGCAAATTTACCTTGTGGGATTAATATAGTATATCAGAATTAAAAAAATTAAAAAACACAGTACTCAAAGATATATTATTTCCGTCCTCCAATGGGTTAAGGATGCACATGGTGCCATGCTGTCCAATTTTATAGAGATTTTAACTGCAGTTTTACTTTTTAATTCTTGGTGCAGTCATAATTGATTGAGCTAAACGTATTACTTTGTGTGTGTGTGGACTGAAGCTATGTGCTGCAAAAGGATGACTTAATTGTTTCTGATATGACTGGTACATATCTGTAAAACCAGTAAGAATCTTCTGTTTTTTTTCTGCTTTTGTTGTACTATACTAAAATATAATAGAAATAATAGAAAATTCATTAAATTTTCATAACACAAAGTTCGTGTTTTGGGTTAAATTGGAAAAAGGTTCAAAAGTTAATAATAATAATAATAAAAGCATTAATGGTACCAGTAACAAAAGTTAACTTTATTTCTGCCTAATGTATTTAATATTTCAGTAGTTGGATTGCATTAATTGAATCATTGTGTGCTTTGATCATACATTTTTAAAGATGCTCCACATTTCTGGTATAAGCGGTGTTTGGCAGTACTCTCCTTCGCAAATACCATTTGAGACTCGGCTTTAGTGCAGTAAGTGGTAATTGTGGGTGCAGTTCTGTGACCCCAGCTGACAGATGCTCTCTCTCTCCTGTCTCATTGTTATTGGTGCATTTTCAAGCCATCTGCCCTTTGTCTAAAGACCGCTTTGCAAAAAGATGAGATGTAATGAATGTAAAGCACTCTTTGACACAGAGGCCAGGGCAGTCTTAATAAGCGCACAGTTTGAGTGAAAAGCAGGCGTGAAAGGAGCAGACGTTAGTCATCTGCGTGTAATGTGAACCATATTGTTTACTGGGGTGTTTTCTCCTCTAAGAGACATCACATGTTGTAAATGACTTGCCCATACAACAGCCAAAACCACAGACAGCTAGCACTGATGACAGATATGATAAGAAACCACAGTATTGAAAACAAAGTATGTGTACATCTCAGCTCTAGGGAAACACCCTCCCTGGCCAAAAAACAAAGGCACACTGATACTCTGTTGGACCGCCTTTATCTTTGATTACACCATGCATCTGCTGTATCAGTGTTTCAACTTATCACAACTTTTATTTCAGTCCAGAGTATCAGTTCAGCACATGGGGTTAATGTTGGGACTCTGGTGACAGTTGAACCACTCTTTCACTATCGGAGCCTGATTGATTGATTGATTGATTAATATTTTATTTTATTTATTTAATTACTCCATGTCATTAGGGAAGAAAAAGTCCATTGATGAGAGAACCTGGGCATTCAGTACTTTCAGGCATTTATCTGACATCATTTTATTGCCACATGATTTTGCTGAGCCTAAACCCGACCAACTGATGCAGCCTCAGATCATAACACTGCCTCCAGATGCTTGTACAGTGACTACTGGGCATGATGGGTACATTTCTTCATGAATCTCTTTTTTTTTTACGCTGACACATCTGTTGCTCTGAAGTAAGATAAATCTAGACTCTTCGGATCACAAGATCTTTTTTCCATTGCCTCTTGCACTGGAGCCTTTTATTCTTTTATCCTTATTATTCTCATTACCAAAGAATTTCTTATGGCCACACAAGTCTCTAAGCCCAAGTATCGTCACATTGTGTGAATGCTCTTACTTTCATGATTAAACATAGCTGTGAGTTCTGCTATTGATTTACAATCTATCTTCACTAAGCATTTACATGACCTCTGATTTTTTTATTTTTTGTTTTCTCCGACTACATGTCTTGTGAGATGTTGATTGTGTGTTGGACAGTTTTTAACCCAGTTTTAGTAATTTCAGCAAGCTCATTGTTTTATTTGCTTGAGTAAGGCCAATAATTTGAGTCCTAAAACACAATGTCATCCTTTCCATGACCATGGTATATGTCTTCCGACACTGTTAAATCAGTGGCTCTTGCTTATTTGTTCATTTAAGTCCATGTGGTAACTTCTTTTCTGGGCAGTGTACTTATAAGCACTTTTTCTTTTATGTGTCTTCTTGTTTTCAAAAATCAATCTGGAAAGCTTTTTGCAATTTTCCTCTGTGATTGGTCGGTAGTGCTGTGGTCACTTTGCCGAGTCGTTAGTCGCCCACAGCACAAGTCTCACAGCCTTGTTTGATTCATAAGCCTCTAAAAGTCTTCATTTTTTCAGTAATTTGCTCAAGTGAGAGGAGTAAATTGCTGACAGGCAGTTAAAAGGGCGCCTGCAGATGTGTTTCCTTGCCTTTGTTCATCCAGACACAGAACGTTCTCGAGATCGTCTGAGGTTTTCCACATCGCGCCAAGAACACCAGTACATCCAGGTCAGGATTTTCTGTGGAAATAAATGAGCAGAATAAAAGTCTGATGCTAAGAAACATGAGATCACCAAACTGTCTGAGAGATGAAAGACGGCTTGTGTGTGTGTGTGTGCGTGCGTGTGTGTGTCTCAGACAAAGATAAACATTTATAAATAGGCATTTAATATTTGTGTTTGATGTGAATGAAGGGTTGACATGAGTTTGTCTGAAATGGAAAGGTTGCAAATCCTGTCTTTTTTACAGTAGGCAAGCAGAAGGGGAAGGATTTCAGTTTGTGTGTGTGTCTGTTAGTGTTGGAAAGAGGACAGGAAAGAGAGATTTGTGCTGGCTGGTAAGTGTGCAATTTTGTGTGTTCGAGAAAGATATCGATTGTATTTATGACAGCAGTGCTGATGAAGTCTCTCCGATTCTTTACTTCCTTTGTGTCCGTGTCCTTTAACAACCTTCCTCCAGATTACTTTCCTTCTGAGTCGGCATTTTACTCTCTCTCTCTCTCTCTCTCTCTCTCTCTCTCTCTCTCTCTCTCTCTCTCTCACACACA
>JAOUQZ010000047.1:20006097-20021970 GCA_028564935.1 Neosilurus hyrtlii | reverse complement strand
GACACGTTAGACGACACACGCACGCACGCACGCGCGCACACACACACACACACACACACACACACACACACACACACTCACTCACTCTAGTTTCTCCTCCTTCCCTCCTTCCTTCCATCTTAGTGTCTACCACATCCTCAGTTCTCAGTGGTCTTGTTGATGTTTGTATATAATGTAGGCTTCCTGTTCCTCTTCTCTTTGTTCTTGTATTTGCTTCTGACTCTGGCCTTGTTTTGCTCTGGTAGACCGCAGTCATTCAAATGAAAACACTGTTCCCACTTCTAGTTTAATTTATACAGCCATTAAACAAACAGAGAGTTGCAGTGCCGCTAAAGGAACTGGCCTATTGGAATTCCAGCTGGGCGCAACACCTGTCGATACAATGATTTCCTTACTTATGAATGAGAGCATTGCGGTGCTTTAGCTAATGGTTTTGGGTGCAGGGAATGAACATCACAAAAAAAATGGGGGCTGGAGATGGAGGGATAGAGTGAAAGTGTAAGAAGTTAAAGGAAAGACCCTGATTGATGAAGGTACTGCTCTCCAGTTCAGTCTCCTCATTCATCACTTGCTGCAGAGCAGTGTTTAAAAAGTCATTTTCATAAGAGGAAGAAAGTACTGAGGCAAGAGAGGGGGAGGAGAGTTTAACCCCATCTTCTTCATTCTCATGCGCGCACACACTTTACTAGTCCTTAATATTTTTATTTGAATGAGAAACCTGAACACAATGATCTGAATTCACATAAAGTCTCGATTTCGCTACAGTTTATTCCCCATGTTACACATTAGCACTTTACAGCACAGCACATATCCGTAGCTTTTCTACATTTATAAAGGAAAAGTATGTTTTTATAGACATAGTAAATCTATGTTTACTACTCCAACCATTATACCACACACAAACTATACACTGGAATTCTTATTAACCTTTAACTCTGCTCTGAGTGTGTTGTTCCTGGGAAGAATGCCCGAGTCTGTATCCTTAATCAGCATGCATACTGCATTAATAATGTGAAGAATAGCAAATTAGAGATAACTTGCAAGTGATATCTGAACACCCCCATCCCACCCACCTCCATCGTCTACGAGACTCAAATTGTATTTGAATAGCATTTTAATTCCATGTATGGCAAGAGAACTGCTAGGAAAGAAAACTTAAAGATGTTCAAACATGAGGTGTGCTCTGTTCCTCTCCTCAGCTTTCTCTGGTGTGGAGCTGGGTCCTACTCTGGGCCTGAAAAAATCCAGTTCTTTAGAGAGCCTGCAAACGGCAGTGTCCGAGGCCCAGAAGAATGACTTTCTGCTCTTCCATAGACCTCGTGCTCACATGGTGAGGGGCCGTGGCTGCAATGAGAGCTTCCGTGCCGCCATTGACAAATCCTACGATGGCCCCGCTGAGGAGGAGGATGGTAAATAAGCTCAACACGCCTTGACTTCTGTTTGTATTAACCCAATAGAATTATATATAATTAACCCAATTTAATTGTTTTGACCAAAATAGTGGCATTGCCTTAAA
Source organism: Neosilurus hyrtlii (assembly GCA_028564935.1). NCBI lineage: Eukaryota > Metazoa > Chordata > Actinopteri > Siluriformes > Plotosidae > Neosilurus > Neosilurus hyrtlii. Next base: position 20,020,454 of record JAOUQZ010000047.1, on the reverse strand, counting down.
TGGTCTACACACTGACCATAGTAGGTCTTCTGTTTCATATTTTAGTCTACAGTTGTGATGGGTTCACTTTGACTGGCGCAGTACTCAAGCTGTGCTGCAGCGTCTCGGTTATGTTTGTGCTCTCATGTGGGTGTTTTCTCTGTGCTCTGCTGTATATGTGCTGTATCACCCATAATCTGCTGTTTTTGTATCATGTTGTCTCTGTACTCCACTGTATTGCTGTATCTTCTCTGTGCTCAGCTGTGTTTGTTTCTGCCGTGGTCCAGGAAAATGTAGCAAGTCATTTTACTCACAAATATTAGGGGCGGTAATGGCTCTGTGGTTAAAGCTCTGGGTTACTGATCAGAATGTTGGCGGTTCAAGCCCCAGTACTGTCAAGCTGCCACTGAACACAGTGCATAGCACAGAGATAAAATAGCACACTGACACAGTGCATAGCAGGCATAAAATAGCCCATCCACAAAGTGTACGTCAGAGAAATTAAATAGCGCATCCACACATTGTCTAGCACAGAGATGAAATGGTACATCCACACAGAGAAAAGCTGTGCATACTTTTGTTTTTTGTGTTGGTGCTATGCTTAAAACAGATAGATAGTAAAAACTCTGTGCCAGCAACACGCTCACTTCCCTGTCACTCACAGTGATCACCAGCCAATCAAGGGCGTCTGTGAGCTCATTCATACGAGGGGGCGGATATCGCTTAATGTGCTGCCATATTAATGATACTACTATGTGTAGATCTGCTCTGTGCACTGTGCATTTCTTTGTTGTCTGTGTGCTCAGCTTTATGTAAAAGGTTGTGTTCCCTTTCTAAGCATTGTCATATGCTGTGTTCTGTGTTATGCACATTGTGGATGTTCTGTATTATCACTGCTGTGTTACCTCTATGCTATGCTGTCTCTGTGCTCTACTGTGCTGCAACATGTGGTGTGTTATTTATTGCTGTTCTGGGAAGTGTGGCGTGTGTCCATTGTGATAGAAGAATGGGAAATGAGGAGTTAAGTGAACATCTGTGTCCCTGTCACGTGTTTCCTGTTTTCTAACACTAGTTTAATTGGCTGTGCTATAAGAGAGCAGAGAGTATACAGACCGAGAAGGAGGGAGAGAGACAGAGAAGAAGGAAAGGAGAGGAAGGGAGGAAAGTGTGACAGAACAGAGTTGTTGCTCATTATGTCCAGTGTGAATAGGCTGGCTCTGACAGATACAGTACAGTTGAGGAACAGCAGTCTCAAACCACACACAAACACGCACACAAAATTCAGTACTATTTGTTCTACTGCAGCCAAACACCACTTGTGACTACTTCTTACTTTCCACCAGTTCCTATTTGTGCATGAATCAATGTATGGAGAAATAAAATCTAAGAAATAAATTTTATATTTAACATTATCTGGTATACATTCTACTACCTTTAGGCTCAGTTTCACGTTTGCCGCAATATGCTAATATGGTCATTAGTGTCTAGTTTCAGACAAATATTTTTTAATGGCTTCATTTAAATCAGCATGTCTCCTTCACCACTGATAGTTTTTTTATCTAAATCTCAATGTTCTCAGTGTTTGTCATCCATACTTCAGATGGTTGTATTTGTTTGTTGCCATGTTGCTGGCCCTTGACTGACTGCAGCCATGTAATAGCTGATAAAAATGCAAGTGAAACTCGCAAAATTAGAATATCGTGCAAAAGTTCATTTATTTCAGTAATTTAACTTAAAATGTGAAACTAATATATTATATAGACTCATTACATCAAAGTGAGATATTTTAAGTCTTTATTTGTTATAATTTTAATGATTATGGCTTACAGCTTATGAAAAACCCTAAATTCAAAATTTCAGAAAATTAGACTATTACATGAAGACAATAAAAAAGGATTTTAAATACAGAAATGTAAGCCCCTTGAAAAGTATAATCATACATATGTACTCAGTACATGGTCTGGGCCCCTTTTGCATGTATTACTGCCTCAATGCGGTGTGGCATGGATTCTATCAGCCTGTGGCACTGCTGAGGTGTTATGGAAGACCAGGATGCTTCAATAGCGGCCTTCAGCTCTTCTTTATTGTTTGGTCTTGTCTCTCATCTTTCCCTTGTCAATGCTCTATAGATTCTCGATGGGTTCGGGTTAGGCGAGTTTGCTGGCCAATCCAGCACAGTAATACCACGGCCACTGAACCAGAATTTGATACTTTTGGCAGTGTGGGCAGGTGCCAAGTCCTGCTGGAAATTGAAGTCAGCATCTCCATAAAGCTTGTCTGCTGAAGGAAGCATGAAGTGCTGTAAAATGTCCTGGTAGATGGCTGTGTTGACTCTGAACTTAGATCAAATTTTGCATCTCATTTGGAAACCAAGGTCCCAGAGTCTGGAGGAAGAAAGGAGAGGCACACAATCCAAGATACTTGAAGTCCAGTGTGAAGCTTCTACAGTCTGTGTTGATTTGAGGAGCCATGTCATCTGCTGGTGTTGGTCCACAAGTTAATAAATTAACTTTTGCACAATATTAAGTTTTCGCATTTCACCTGTTGCTAGTAGGTTAGCCAGCTATCTACTGTAGCCAGGGTTGGCATAGCTATAAATGTGGACATTATTCATTTTTATTAAAACTTGTTTCTGTTTGGTAAATTATGATACTGTGCAGTTTAACAAGCTGTTATGTCTTCATCTTTCTGTTCTTTTGGCTGCTCCCCTTAGGGGTCACCATAGCGGATCATCCTTCTTCATCTTGCTCTGTCAGTGAGGGCGTAGAGCTGATCCTTGATGCAATCCCACCATTTATTCATTTATTACATCAGACTGTTACTTTAGAACAGGGGTGTCAAACTTATTTTCACTGAAGGTCATATCCAAAATTTTACTAAATTTAAAAGTGATCAGGGGTGAATAATCTATTTTAAAAGGGCAGCCTTGAAATCTGCATGGCAAAATGATTTGTTTAGGCATTTGTCCTCTTTTCCTTTATTTACTTGTATGAATCACTAACTGATAGCTTGAAATAGGCTGCGCCACCTGGTGGAAGGATAATGAATTAGGTTTTATGGTAATGGTCGACGCAATGAATGTACGATAATCATATTATTTAAAAGCTTTTGCGGGCCGCAGTAAATGAGTTGGCGGCCGGATTTGGCCCACAGGCCTTGAGTTTGATGCCTGCGCTATACAGCGTGTCATTACCAAGAGCAAAAAAAAATATTATTAAATCAATATTTTTTAAGCAGCTGTGTAATAAGCAGTATAATGTACAGGGAGCTGGTGTCCTGATCCCGCTGATGGGATTTATTTGGTGCTAATGAACAACTTGTTGTATGTTATCACTTAGATATTCGTCTAAAAATTATCAGGTTTGACATCAACATCAAAAAAAAAATATATAAAAATCACAACAGTCAGTTTATTCCACTACTGTTTCATGATGCTGTAGAATAGATTTCCCCTGGGCTCTAAGGTATTCTCCTATTATTGTTGCCAGTGTTTGCGTCTACTACAAGACAAGAAAAAGAATGTAGCATATCTTTGGGAGGAGACAAACTGGATTTTTCCACATTAAAAAGTAGTTAAAGTCTAAAACATGGCCTTGAAGATATCAGAGACCTGCCTTGAAGAAATATAAACATAAGCCCACATCTGTTTTGATCAGCCTACCCTTTTGTCTTCTTCTTCACTGTAGGCCAGTTATCATGACAAGTGCTTGTCTTTCCTCATGCACCCATTTTACAGATAAATCACCATGGCAACATTGATGCATTATAATATGCATTTTTTTCAGATAATCATAAGTTTGCATGTAAACAGTATTTATTTTTTTTAAACCATCATGCGAGAGTATGATTTCTCCTAGCTGTCTCCAATCCTCCATGCTTTGAGCATGCATACGTCTTCAAAACAAACTTTCCGAATTTACACAAATTATCATGATTCCTTTCTTCCCTGTCTCTCATTGACGCGGCGTTCAGTGCGAACCCAGCTGGTGTTTACCGACATGTGGCAATGGTTGGAGACAGATCATTCACACACATTCGCACATGCAGACACACACGCAAGCGGGTTACGACAACAGCAGCAGTGAGAGGGACAGTAATTAAGCACATAGTGTTCCCCTCACATCTCATTAGCGTCTGTGCTATGGGCTGCTAATCCTTCCAAGTTCACAGAACAAGGTTAGAAAAACAGCAAGTGATTGCTTGTGTGTTTGAAATCGTGTATACAGGCACGGATCCACACATCCACGTACACCTGTAACAGACTTGTCCTCCCAGCCCTAGTCAATATTCTCTTGTTTGAGCAGCTTTACAGAAAGCTGTCCTTGTGTTCATATTTGTCCACGTGTTCTACTCTTTAGATGTCCACCTATAGGGGGGTTATGTGTGGCGTTCACACTCACACTCAGGCAACAACTTGTAATAAGAGACTGAACACGACACTAGAGCATTTAATAATCTACCCTCTCTTAAAAAAAAAAAAAAAACCCTGTCATGCTTCATACATCAGTACGGAGAGCAAATAAAAAGGGAATTAAGGGCAGGATTTGGTTTTCTTTGAAATGGCTTCCTTTGGATTCCTTTCAACCATGTGCAGCTCAATTACAGCTTTGATATATTAGAGCGTGCCGATGGCAGGTAATGCTCTCCGAGCGCTGTTGTCAAAGCGATATTCTGCCTTCTTCTTCCATTGATGATGCTGCATTTGTAAAGACCTCTCTTCGGCTGGAACAGACGTCTCTCCATTTCTAATGTGCAATGCGGTGGGTTAATAAGCAGGCATCGCACGAATTGGGAACAAAAGTGTGTTGGGATGCTCAGCGAGCTCTGTAGCAGCCCTTCGAGGATGCGTTGTGTTTCTGAATAATGCTGGTGCATTGTTACCACTGCAGCCATTTTTCTATCCGTATGGATTTAGGTGGCTCTTCTACTTTTGTTTATGCAGAGTACAGCCTTGGATAGAGCCCCGTAGCACCTTGTCAGCCTTGATCCCAATGGCACGAGAGTGTGCGTGCATGCACATGTGCTTGTGTGTGTGTGTTGCAGCTCAGCTGGGAAGAGGTTTTTCCGCTGTTGCGTTTCTGCTTTATCTCTTGTGTTCAGACAGCAGTACTTTAACTGCAGAGCTGGAACCGAGCTTAAATGGCAGAGCGGAGCCAGTGGCACTTCTTCTTGAACTTTCATTGAATTTATTTCGTCTAACGCACACTTAATAACTTGATACTGTCTTATCTTTTTACTGACTACACATGATGGCATGAAGGAAGCACAGTTTTGAGGAATATACCATGTTGAGCGAAATGTTGGCCTCGTGCCAGATGTGTTGGGAGGATGTAGATGGTCCCTTGTCCAGATTCTCCATCATGCACCTGCTCCGATCACCGCACTGCCAGCTCCCAAAACCTTCAGAGTGGACATTCCTAACAACTCCAAATGTGCACACACACACACACACTTTTTACTCTTAATTGCTGTTTCTAATGCTTAAACATATCATAAACTGTGTTTTGGGGCCAGATGTTCAGTCTACAGCTGTTCAAGTTTGATGCCACTGCTTGTACACACTCTCCCACATGTGCACACATGCACAACTCCAGTTTCGCTACAGAGTACACTAACAGATGGTTATGTTAATGGGTCTTTTGGGAAGTTAGTCAGCCTACCTCTGATTCTCTCTTTTGACTTCCTCTTGTTCAATACATCCTTATCCTGCTGCTAATTTATTTTAGGTGGAATTAAAATTGGATTAAAAACAAAAATTTTTGTATTTTATTTTGGGCTGCTACTCATATGCAATAACAGTTGCACAGCATTGTTCCTCCCAAGAACTCAAAATTACTTTTAAAAGATTTTTTGCCACATGCCGCTTGTCTACACCTCCAGTAATGCCATTGATCCCTCGATAATCTTGTGTGATCAAGTGCTATAGAGAAAGAAGTATTGCCAGAATATATTTGTATTGATTAGAAAATAGTTTTTGTCGGCTCTGTAGCTACATTCACTTTCTCTTTAATTATAGATGCTACTGCAGGTAATATAATTTTTATGATTGCCCCACATGGATACTCTAAAGATTTGAACTTCCCAAAACTTTTCCAATCATCACCCTTATTTTAGGGAATAATCTCATCTGTCGCATAGACACATGTCGCTAACAACCGCTGCTGAAATTATGTGGACAAAATACTAACCATCAACATTTCAATACATTCAAAGTCAGTTATCAGTGTTGAAATAAGGTGTATTTATAAGAGTAATTATTTTTTATGCCCACTATCCCACTTTGCATTGCGTTCCAGTCAAGGCTTGTTCATGTCTTCTCAGGGAGTTTTCCTGTGCCGTTGTCCCTTCTGGTTTGCTCCAAATCTACATCAGTCATATCTGGTTTGATGTAAAGCTGCAGTAGGGAAAATAGAGTTTAAATGAAATTAAGTTTAAATAACTTGATTACATAATAAGTTTCCGAAAAGCACAATATGAGAATGTACTGATAACAGTATGCTCACAACAGTTGGTCAGTCTAAACAGAGATATTACTAGAAGGAATACATATTAGTTAATAATTTACAATTAGGCATAGAAGGTGGAGAGGATATCGCTGAACAGTTCCCAAAACAGAACGTTGGGGGGGACTATTTAGATCAGCAGCAACCAGTGAGCCTGTGGTGTGTAATAGTTTATACATATGCAGTAGTGTGCAGTAAAGATTATATTCCACCACTTATGTCTAAAAGGCTCCTAATAAAAAGAAGTTAAGAATTACTTCTAAATGACTTTTTGTTGTATTGTAGGCAATGAAAAACAAAACGAAAATCATCCCAACAAGTATAATGAGGTTAAAGTATGGCTAATAAACAAAACCACTGAAAATACAAATTTTTCTAAAAAATTGAAAGGTTTCCCAAATTTTATTTTTTTTACTTTTGCATATCGTGAATGAAATTCAAACTATATGCATTGGTTTAGCGAGGGAAGAAATAACAAAATGAAGATAATTAAGAAACCAAGTACTATTCAAGTATTTTTTTCATGTAAAATTGGATCATGATTGATGATGTAGTAAACAAACAACAATATATAATAATAACAGCAATAACAGTCTATTTTTTGAGGGGGAAAAAATTCAGTATTTATTGTGGCCACCCTTTACTTTGATCATAGCATTTAATGTATGTGTAGATATATATAATATATAATATGTAATTTTGTTTGTTTTTTTATTTCTTTACTCACTTAACCATTCCATATGGTTTGAGGTTCATTCATGCTATGCAAAAGTTTAAAAAAAAAATTGTAATTTTTTGTTTTTGTAAATTAGCCATACTTTTACCTTAATATTCTTGTCGTAGGTTTTTTTGTTTGGTTCTCTCTTGCCTACAATAGCAATGTTCAATACATTTTCACTATTAAATTATAGAGAAGTTATGTTTTACTTTTTTTATTATGAGCCCTTTTACATAAAAGGTGGTGGTGTATAATCCTCACTGCACACTACTGTATGCTGGGGGCAGCCATAACCTAATGGTTAGAGAAGTGGCTTTGGGACCAAGAGGTCCCAAATATAAAAACAGGATTTTTGAGCAAGGCACCTAACCCCCAAGAAATGAAAGAAAAATGAAAGAAAGTAGCATATTACTTATAAGAGGCCACTTTTCAGACACAAATATAATGAAGGCTGCTGTGATTTACATGCGAATAAAGAATCAAGTGTGACAGTCAACATTTACAGGAGTGGTTGTGGCTGTGGCTGGTTCTGTAAGATACTCAGATACTGTACTTGTAAAACTGCACAAATTAACCTCATGCTATTATTTTTTAAAGGAAAAAGTCGTCACACCTAATTTCTCTGCTTCTCTGAATTTTTCTGTAGAGATCTTTATTTTAATATAATAATTTATATTTATATCATTTGTGTGTGATGCAAAAGCAGGAACAGAGCTGGGTAATGGCATCTCTTTAAGACAAGTTTAAGTATATATCACATTGAAACATAAAGAAGTGCAAACTGAAAAAAGATGTAATGAAATAATTTTGTGTGCAGAATAAATGAAGAAAATATCATCTGCGCAAAAATGTTCTTGATTAGTCAGTGGTGTTCTTGAGGAGAAATAAGTTTTTGAATACCATTGAAAGGACAGTAAATTATATTATGGCTGTTTTTTTACTAAAAATAAATCCAAACATTTTTGTAATCCTGCTTTTAGGCAGTCCCTAAATATTTATAATATCATTATTATTATTATTACATATTTTAACCATGATAGGAGGCAGGTCAGGTGAACTCTGCGCTTCTAGCCAAGCTAAGCACAGTGAAGCTAATGGCATCATTTGAGTCTTCTTATTTAGAGTTTGGTACATACCATATTAAACCACAGTCTGTGCATGTGTTTTAGCATTTACGTTATGGGAAAACAAATACAAATGTATTTTTTATTTTGCCTTTTTTAATTATGATGATAATGATGCTGCTGGCTCCAAGTCACTCTGACAAACTGAGTGTGATTTTCATCTAAGCATTGTCCACCCAGAATATACTCTTGCTTACTCACTCACTTGGTCACTTATTAGGGTCTTACTAGGGTCATGGGGAGGCTGGGGCTGATCTCAGCTGACACTGGTCCAAACGAAGGCAGGGTCAGACCACACACAACCACTCACACGTAGGAGCAGTTTGGAACAGCCAATTAGCCTAATCTGGGAGGAAATCAGAGTACCCGGATGAAACACACGCAAGCTCAGGGAGAATAAGCACACTTCACACAGAAACACTCGAGCCTGGGACTCTAATCCAGGATCATCAGATTGTGCCTTTACCATGTAGTATCTACAAAAGATAAATATTTCCTAGAAAAGCCAAAGGACAAAAACATGATTGGGGTTTTTTTGGGTGCTTTCTCTCTCTCTTTCTCAGATGAGGGCTCAGAGGCAAGCTCGGGACGGGACACCCCAGCAAGCAGCTCCTCACGCCAAGGGCTGGGAGACAATGATGAAAACAAGAAGGACAAGAAAAAGAAAGGCAAAGGAAAGAAGAAGGACAAGGTAAAGAGCAAAGGGAAGGACAAAGACAAAAAGAAAGCAGAGGAGGCCACCGAGGATGCAGATAAGAAAATGAAGAAGAAGGGATTTGGACTGCTGAGGTATTCTATCACTTTTCTCCTTTCTCTCTTTTATCTGTGTTTTTCCTCCTCTTTCTCTTCTGAACACTCCAGAGTGGCAGACTGATGGTGGTCGCGATGCATCGTTTGACCTGGATGGCTGAGTGTGATGAGAACGAACTGAGAAATGGACTGTAATGGAGTTTGTTTCAGGTCACACAGCGGGCTTGAGCCTAGAGCCAACATTACTGGGCACGAATCATAGGGAGTGTGTCCCTGTGTGTGTGTGTGTGTGTGTGTGTGTGTGTGTGTGTGTGTGTAGTGCAACTGCTGCTAAACGGAGCATTCTGCCCTCAGCTCCATATGGCATGTTGTCTGTGTGTCAGCGTGTCTGAATGCCGCAGTCTCTGCCCGCTGCCACGGCTAATCTGCATGGCGAAGGGCACTCTGGCCAACACATGTCCACATGGCCATTAGTCCACTTTGAAACGATTGCCGTTTTGGAGGGTGGAGCCACCGACCGAGGTGATGCAGAGGACACACCGCATGATTAATTCAGCGAATCAGAGCGAGGGCATCCCGACCAGCTCCACCTAACGGGCAATTAACTTTTTAATTGTTTTTATTTGGCTGGCTACTGGGAGAGCTGAGGAGTGCTGCCATACACCGCAGTGCTGTCACGATACACACTGTGCACTCCAGCAGAGAAAGAGAAAAGCAAAATGCACTCTGAGTGAATTATATCAAGCAACTGGCTGTATTATAAGCATTTGCTATTTCAGACTCCAAAGGTTTGCAGGGAGAGAAATATTGCACATTGTCAGTGGTGAGAAAAATGCTGCTTTAAAAAAAAAAAAAAAAAAGGTTTTATCATGTTATTTGCATACCGACTGTGATTGGTAACAAACACAGAGTGCAGGTGAGACACGGGTTGCCAAATTGCACTTGTGCTGTTCTAAATCACAGGCGTCAACCTCAAGGCTTGTAGGCCAAACACAGCCTTGTTTCTTTCATACAGCACAAACTTACAGAAAATTATATGGAAGCAGCCTGTGACACCTACTCAACAGAGACTGCAAATCAGACCCGTGTCTGGGTTAAAAAAGATTCAGAAGCATGTTGGCCTTTAAGTGTGATTCAGTAATTAGTGCGATTCAGTGAAGTCTTCAGAAAAATTGCTCAGCACAGACACATGCAATATGTGAAAGAAGGAAAGTTGATAGAGTGTAAAAATAAGAGAGATGCAGGAATAAGGATGTGAATATTACTATCAGAGAGAGTCCTGGGTATATTTTCCTTATTAACCTCCTCCCAATGAGGAGATATTGTAATCATCAGCATTTGTAAGCTAGTTTGGCCGTGAACGATATCCTGACCACACCCATGCGAGGATTTTCATCAAACTTGGTAACGACACTATACTTCCTGAGTTCTGTAGAGGATTTGAATTTGGAATGTCAGGGCAAGGTCACAGGTTTTGGAAATGGACAAAATATCTCAGAAGTAAAGTGATATAGACCCGTATGCTATAAGGGACTCATAGAAACCCATATACACTCTTTGTTATGACATAATTTACTTTGACCTTGAGTGACCTTTAAAGGGCAAATCAAGGTCACAGGCTTATAATTTTAAAGCCACTGCCGATAGACATACTGTTACTATGAAACACTAATAGGCCACCATATAAGGACTTGCATGTCTTAAGATGAGCACATGGGTAATTAAAACCTGCACCTATATTGGGCCTATTACCTGCATAATATCTATATAATTATCCTAATCTCTCTGAGTGACCCTCTAGAGTTGCTTTTTAACATTATACATGTTAATAAAGGTTATATTTTTAATTCATCCTTTTTATAAATAGTCCTAAAACTATAAAAGTAGTCCTAAAAGTATTTGTCCTTAATTTTACCCTTAAAACATATAATCTTGCTTTCAGCCTTTTTAGGTTATTGGTGTTCATAAGTAGAAAATAAGAGAAATAGAATAGCTTTTCAGTATCACCCCTCAAGGGCTCACAAAAATGTGAATGTGATCCGAGCTGAATTTGAATTTGATAATCATGTTCTAAATAGTAGTGTGTTATACTGTATTAAGTAGCATTTAGTGGTGTCCTGCAGTACTTCATGCTGTTTAGTATGCTAGTTTGGGATTTGGAGCATAGCCACAACTTTATAGTGAGCTACAAAACATGCCATAACCTGTGGGTGAAATTGTCCTCTCTGGACAGCTTTGAGAACACAGAACTCAGCAAAGTTACAAGCAACTTCAGCTTGGGATTTCATGACATTGAATAAGAATAAGAGTGATTCTGCACAGAATTGAGAGGTATAGCTGTGTATAATTCTTCCTGCTTTGTTGAGAAAGACTTGCGTCACTGTTCCATGAGTCATATAATTTTCATTCCTATAGCATGCTTCAAACTCAGGCTAATATAAACATGGTTAAGAAGCAGACGCAGTATTTCTGTATTTACTTCAGAGATCACCTGATGAGCTGGTGATTTAGAGTGGGAGAGAAAACAAACGTAAAAAACAAAAAAGTGAAAGCGTACTTGTTCCATATATGCTCAAGAACAGTTAAAAAAGGAATGTAAGGTGTTCTGACCAATAGCAGTCAATTTTTCAGAATTTTTGTGATGTGTTGGCTTTTAATGGCTCCATTTTAAGATTTTAAAGCAGGATGCTTTCACCCCGATGGCACCTGTCTACAAAGTAGAAACACTGGTGTGCAAACTAGTCTTTTTTGAGAACAGTGATTGAAACATTTGGAAGGTGTGGCTACTGCTTGGTTGAAGTGAAAACCAGCACCCACACCGGCCCTTTGCGGATAAGATTTGACATCTATCTTATTTGATATCCATTTTCCTCTTCTGTCTTTCCTCTCAAAGAAAGCTAATGATAAAATGGCTGCCTGCTTTCATGACTAGAGATGTGCTGCTCACAACAAGCCAATAAGTTGGGTTTGGTGGGGAGAAAAGTAAAATTCTTGAAAATAAACAGTGTGTCCTGACCATCAAATACTTTAATTTTATATTTTTTCCCATACTTTTGGGGAATTTGTCTAGAATTAATCGGAAATTCCGTTAGCAGTGAATAGCATGCAGCACTTCCAGCTGACTCACACTACCTATGATGGCTTCCTCCAGACTTGAGAGAATAGACGAATTTGGCATTTGTATAATATAGATAATTATTTGTTCTTCAGCCGATGAGGATACAGTAACACCAAACTCCGGCTGGTTCAATAATTGCTTATTATCCTCTTCGCAAAAGTGAGATAATACTCTAATTGCTTGAAAATATTTTAGTTTTTTTTTTTCATGTTCTGGTGTAATATATTCTAAAACAATTCTTTTCAGGCTCACTAGATAATGTTGAATTGTTTCCTTGATGCTTTGTGATGTCTGCATCACTTTCCTCAAATAACTGTTATATAAAACCTTCTAAAAATGGTCAGAAAATAGAAGAATGTTGTACAAACTCTCAGGTTAGCATTTGGATATTATAGTGAAAAAAAGGAGTTCACCCTACCTGTGAAATTTTGTTTATTTGGATTACACTTTTTCTTCTTTTTCCTTAAAAAAAAGTTTAGTTTTTCTGTCTCAGCTCATCCTCAAGGTGAACCATCACGACTCATCAGAGAGCGAGGACTACGCTAGCGCTCCTGCCTCAGCTAATCCGACTTATTGTGACAAGCCCATTCTCTGTTTCTTTCTCTCTCGCCTGATTTCCCTTTCTCTTCAGGTGGCATGGAGAAAGATTGCTAGTCAGCAGGCCGGTTGTGGCTAATGCCCGTGGCCTGTTGTTCTGAGGAGATAAGCAGTCCTGTACTGCCCTGTCAGTGTTTAACTGAGTAAGGGATATAAAAGTTATTAAAAAAGTGTTTGTTTTTCTCAAGATGCTCGCTGTGGGTGGGAGTGAGAAGATCAGAGAGGTTTGGTGAAGAGTAGGTGAAAATGTGAAAAAGGAGAAATGGCTTATTCCTTTACAGCCATGTGTACCAAAATATTCTCAATAGCCTGGACCTTAAGCTCAGAAAAACCTTTTCCCTCACAAAGAAAGATGCCTCTGTTTATATTCCATTCGCAGGGGTGGCATTTGTGGTGGTCTATGGCAGCCATCTTCCAACAGATATCTATTTTTTATAGATTTCACTAATGTCATGGCTTCTGGGAAGTATTTAACGAAGCCAAGTAGGCTCTGGCTATGTTTACTGTTGTCAAGCTTCACTGTGGACACAGTGTATTATGATTTTGTTTGTATGTTTGTTTGGCTAGGTTATCTCCATGCTAACGGTAGTTTTGTCTTCTCACATCCTTTGTGGCGCTGTACATTATGTCCTACTTTCTAATAGTGAATGCTGGTTGCCATGCACTGACCATGACTGTGTTAATGTGGGTGATCATGCAGATGTTGGCCACTGGCTGCGTGAGCCAGAATGATGCCCTGCAGCCTAGTGATAAAGGGATGAAGTGGAGAGGAATAAAGATTGGACTCAACTGCAGTCTAAACCCCTCCAGTTTTACAAACGAACACAATTCACGAGCCCATCACGTCTTGCACCTGGTAAAAATGGCTGGTTTATGGCAAGCTAAATGCTTGATACATCTGAAAATGGCACTGATTTACAACTAGTATTTGTAGAAAGTGTATTCTCTCTCAGACAGTACCATATCTGCAGAGCATATGTTTTGTTTTGTTTTTATCCCACAGCCCAAGGATCGTGAGGGGTATTCTCTGTCCGTCCATCTGTCCATAGTTGCATGGCACGCACTAACTAAGAAAAATGCCATCACCAATCATAATTTTTTTTGGTGTGGATGTTTGGATTGTGTAACTACACAAGACGATTATCAGTTTTCGTTGTGGTCCGATATCCAATATGGCCACCGCGGCTGCCATCTTGAATTTGCTTTCTGTGCACTAGCTCAAAAAAGCTATCACTAATCATCACCATTTTTGTTGTAGTTGTCGGTGCAGTGTAACTACACAAGCCTGTTTTTTTTTTTTGTTTGTTTTGTTTTGTTTTTTCATCAAGGTGCAATATCCAGATATTTTTCATATTGTTGTGTGTATGTATATATATATATATATATATATATATACACATACACACACATAAATCCCCTGATGAGTGGGCAACCACGAAACAGGCTTGTCGGGATGAAATTGTAGTATTGTTATTTTTTCCCACATACAATATATTTAGCGCTACTTCGACTTATCGAGCACTGTTCTACGTAAAATTGACTCAAGATCTTTTATATATATATATATA
>JAOUQZ010000047.1:19993750-20005997 GCA_028564935.1 Neosilurus hyrtlii | reverse complement strand
CACACACATACACCCACACACACACACACACACACACACACACACACACACACACATACACACACAGAACCTTTACGTCATACTGCGCCATTCTGAGCACGCAACACACAGCCTACTTTAACCTTTATTGCAAAGCCAGGCTTATTATGCAGATAGTGATCTCAGAGTAGTGTGGTCTGTATTAAAGCTCAAACTCCAAACAGATCAAGTCTCTGTGAACCAGCGCAACTTTAAATGACTCCAGATTATGTCTTATGATAGGGCCCTTTATCTCAACAGCCCCACCACAATTTATCACAAGTGAAATATTAAATAATCTAAGCCAATCAGATGTGATTGTGTGTAATTACAGCTATTCATTGCTCCCTTTTCTTTCTTCACATTTAAAAGGCACAAAATATACAAGTCTCCTATTAATGTGGTTCACTCCCTGTTGCTTTGCCTTATAAGGTTGTAAATGTATGTCTGTGACACTGGCTATGTTTGGCACAGTGATATTTATGCAACATATGTGCACTTGTGTGAACTGGGGGGCAAGTGGGCAAGGAGAAATGAAGGTGGGGGGGCTCAAGTAAAATGGCTAACAGTTTTTACCCTTTAACCCAATGTGCAGGAGGGGTATTGGGTTCACACGCAATGTCTGTCTGTCTGTCCCTTTGTCCACAGTTGCATTCCACGAACTAGCTCAGAAGCGTCATCATCATCATCAACTTTTTAATATGTATTTTGGGACTGTGTAACTACACAAGCTCTTTGATTTTCAATTAGATCATGGATTGAACACTATGTTACTGCCTTACGCAACAAAAGTGTTAGATTCTTGATTCGGATTGGTCTAGATCCTATTGCTTCTATTGCTTTAAGGTGTCTAGGGTTCTGGTAAGAAGAGCGTAGAGTTCGTCACAGGAGTGTATTAATATGTTGTTCCAGTTTTATAATTCCTTTAATGGCAGCAAGTTCACATTTGAGTGAAAAATAGAAAGGTGATAGTATAAATGAGAGCAGGGACTAACTAGCAATCCATCGATTATATAATATTAAAATTTAAAAGAGAATAGAGATAAATTCAGACACAAACATTGGAAAGAGCTGGGACTAAAAGAAAGGTGTAATTCACCAATTTTTACTCAGCTTCTCTGTTCTCTGCCATTGTAGCCAGTTTAATAGGCTCATGCTAACAGGATTAGCTAGTTTGTTTACATTGCTGAGATTCTGAATCTCGGTACATGCAGAGTGATTGATTTTACATGTTTTGCTGACTGTGTAAATAACAGGAAAGTATTTTTGCCTTCCTACTGATGCTTATCAATGACATGAGACAGTTATCTTGTTAAATTACCTGTGAGAAAAACACAAATACTGATTCTTAAGATAAAAATGAACTGAAATTTGCTTTTAGCTTCCAAAAACTATTAATGGCGCCATAGATATCGACAGTTAAAGTTAATGGTGGTTGCTAATATTTAAACGCCCCAGTAATACCCCTACCCTGCCTTCTTTTTTCAAATAATAAGTTCATGATGGGTATAAGATTGTCCCCCATTTTAATCTAAAGGTAATGCTTACCCATGGCAAAAACCGACCTATTGGCTTTTCTGTGTGTGTGATGTGTGTGCACTGAGAAGTTATCTTTTATTCATTGCACCATCAAGTTAAAGAATAATATCAGTCAGCTCAGATATCACACTCCTCCAATGTGCACATACACAGGTGCGCAGATACACACACCTCAAATACGTCTTGCAGAATCTCATCTCAACACCGTTACTGCTGCTGTGAGCTGTGTGTTGAGAGGTGAGATGATTGGCGATGAGGCAGGCAGGTTTAGACCTGAGGGAGCAGGGCACTGGATGACGCTTTTGAGGTTTATCATAAAAACATAGTATTTATAGGAGAGAGACATTAGGGTTGGAAAAAAAAGTCATGGGCTTAATGTCTGAGCTTATCCTTATCACCTGAGCTTAAGTTAATAGTGAAGGACAGAACAGTTTAGATAAACAAAAGTTTAGGGCATTTTCACGCTCGGCTTAAATACTCGAGTCTGTTCTCTGGGTTGATTCTCAACCCGTTTGGGAGTGGGACTGTGTTCCTTCTGAATCATACATGAATTATGCAATTTCATTTCTCACTCTTTTTTACACACAGCATGCCATCCAAAAGGAATACCTGTAAAAGTTTAGGCCTACGTGCATTTTGTTATACTTCTCATATTCAACACACCAGTTGTATAAAAGTCTGGAATTATATATCAGTTATACACTTCATGGCATGTAAAGTCACATTACTCAGCAGGAAGCTTTGAGACGTAAACAGAGACTGCATCACCATTTGGTAAAATTGTGCTTCAGACTACCGTTTTTTAAGAGAACCCAGGTTTTGTTTCCTGGACTGTTTCTGGGCTCAAAAACAGCTTTCAGACGTCATCAAACATGATGAAGTTTTGCACTTGTGAGAAACGAATGCAAATGTGAAAACTACCTTAAAAACAGAATGCAGGGACAAGAATAATTTAACCGAGAGTTGAAGTGTGTGTGTGTGACTGAAGGCTGGCATGTCTGCCCTTTAGTGACTCTGCTAATAGTCCCTAAAAGGAGAGGAGAAGAGCCCTCACAGATGGTACTGCTTATATATTCCCTTTCGGAGGCCGACAGTGATGGAGCAGCACCCTTACCAGCTACATGACTCCCTCCTCCTTCTCATTGTTTAAGCATTTCCTCCTGTCTGTACTCCTGTGTTTGCTCTCCTCAGCACTTTTGATGTGCAGGAGACAGCTGCTGCATCTGGCTTCCATTGGCCAACACCTACTGCATAAACAGTGTACACTTACAGACACGAGCATGAGATTGAGACTTCTTCCCCATGAGAATGTCCTGGAAGGTTTTAGTTTGTCACAACGCTGTCCAAAATTGAGATGATCAAAAATGGAAAGTTTGGCCATGCTAAAACTGGCCAACGTCTAAGAAACAGCTGCCGCCATTGATGCCAAGCTCAAGAGTGCAGATAGGGATCTGGAGTGGAGATAGGTTTATACTTTAAAGGTTGTGGCCTTCTCAGTCCACAGCTCTCCATGGTAACAGTATCACAGGCAGGTCGCGGGTGGCTGATGCCTTTAGATAGAAACCTGGCATAGAGAAACTGCCTCGCCTCAGCCGGATTAGTGGGTTTTCCATTCAAGATCTCCATATAAATCCCTGAAAGCCACTCTTTTGATAGAAGTTCAATCATAGCTTCTTTGATTTCCAAGATACAATGTCCTGATTAAGATTATTCGCTGAATGGGGAAATCCATGAATACGTGATTGCGTCTGGCTTCTGAAAGGATCACTACGACGGCTTGATTCGGCCTCCCCGCTCTCTCACATGTCTGAATAGCACCTCTGTGCCGAGCCTCTTGTTCCATCTTATTCCACTTTTCATTATCGGGTCGTTCCTGCCTTTGATTACATTAACGAGAGGAGATGAGGTGCGGGCTTGCTCAGGCTGGTTTCCGAATTTTTAACAATCAGAGACCTGGCTCAGCCTCGACTGTAGCCTGGAAAGGACGATCATTTGATTTAGAACTAAGTATGACAACACCAGCTTACCTGTCAGACCCTTTGAGTCTTGTTTTTAACACTCTGTCTCTGTTTATCTGCTTAAGAATAGTTTATATATTATATGTACTGTATATTTGTATGTCTCATGTCATAGTAACTGACTTTGTGTTATAAAGCTGGAACCTGCTCTTGGCGTCTGGAGATTCTCACTCTGTGTTTATGAGAAGGCCGTGACGAAGACAGTCTTATAGTTTTAACAGCAAACAATGATCAAACTCTAAGTGACTATAGTATGTTTCATTCTATCTTTCCCTTTTTTTATTTATTTGTTTGTTTGTTTGTTTGTTTGTTTGTTTGTTTATTTATTTGTTTGTTTGTTTGTTTGTTTGTTTGTTTTTTACTGATGAACTTACACTTTGGAATTTTACAGAAAGGTCCGTAAGTATTTGGATAGTGTTGCCAGGGTGTTTTATTTATTTATTTGTTTTACATTTGTCTCTGTACGCCACCAAATGGATTTAAAACAAAGCAGTCAAGATACAACTGAACTGCAGAATTCCAGCTTTAATTTTTTTTTTTCCCCTTTTTTTTCTAAGTCCCATTTTCACAGGCCTAAAGGTAATTGGACAGTTGACATTTCATGGTCAATTATGGCATGTTTCTTCATTATTTCAGGACAAATTAAGGAGATAAAAGGTGTGGAATTTATTTCAACTGTATATTTCAAGTTATATTTGTATTTGGCAGCACTTTATGGGAATCTCTCAATATGTGCTCCAAATATGTGTCTGCAAGTGCAGAAGGCCATCATTGGGCTGAAATAATAAACCCACCTATCTCAGATATAGCACAAACTTGCGGAGTGGCCAGATCAAGAATTTGGTAAATTCTTAAAAAGAAGGAGTACAATGAGGCGCTTAGCACCAACAAAATACCTGGAAGAGCACAAAAGGCGACTAAACTGATCATGGATTGTTTTTTTCCTGGTAAAGAAAAGCCCAGTTTACAACATACAAGCCAAGCCAAGAACACCTTTGAGGGCTAACCTTATGATTGTCAAAGTCTATCATTAAGAGGCACCTTCATGAACGTAAATACAGAGGATGTACCCCAAACCACTGGTAACACTTAAAATTAAAATGGCCAGACTAGTGGTACAGCTATGGTGACCACTGTTGGGCCCTTGTGCAAGGCACTTAACTGTCAGTTGCTCAGTTGTATAATAATGATAAATGTAAGCTGCTATGTTATAGTTGTTAAGGGTATCTACTAAATGCCATAAATGACTATCTTTAGCAAAAAGCCTTCCCAGTTCAAGCAGAAACACAGATGGAAGACAAACTCATATCCAGTTATGTGAGCAAGCGTACTGGCTTTTGAGAACATTAAAGCATGTCTTCCTTTTTCCCTCAGAGATCACTCTCATATCACTCCAGTATAACGCATGCTCATATACAGACCATTATTTAATGTAATAATATATTTGTTTACAAGCATACAGTTTGCCAAGTAATATTTCAAAGGCACTGTGAAAATTATCAAAAATTGTTCATTAAAACTCCGAACAGTAAGTTTGAATAGGTGAGTGGTGCACTTACAGAAGACTTTGAGTAGGGAGTGCAACAAGGAGCAAAAATAGAAAAACTGGAGTGGGAGTGATTATAGAAGGGTTTGAAATTTGCTGCTCCTTCACTCCACTCATATGCTATGACTCATGAACGGCAAAAAAAAAATAATGCTATTGTTAGCCATTGGATTAAAAAAAAAAGTGTTGTTAGACTGTGTCTCAGAGAAAAAATGAAACTGTGAGAAGTAAGAATGTAATGTAGTGAATTGACTCGGTACTGAAAAGTGGAGGTCCACTTTTAAATGATACGCCCATCTCAGTCCTGAGTTAAGTGGAGAAAAAATTAACCAGTATCAGATTACATTTAAACAAATTAGTTCTAAGAGTTTAATATAGATTTTGTGTGTGTGTGTGTGTGTGCATTTTGTTATTTTATTTTAAAAAACATTCGGGCAGAAGCAGGAAAGGACCTTTCATAACTATTATTTATTTTTTATGGGTTGTGCAGTTACTGATTTGTGCTTTAGCGGCGCTAGCATTGGCTGCATCTCTTTCAGAAATAGCTTGGGTATGGAAAATGAGAGAGTATGACCTCTATTGGCTCACCATTGAGATCTGAAGGCGTCAGTTCTTCTCCTGACAGAGGCGTATTTAGCTTCCTCTTGACCATATGCTGTCCTTATGTGTGTGTCGTGAATGACTGTCCCACTTCCATGCTCTGAACTAAAATTCACATTGTAGCAGTTGCCTTTCAGTGTAAATTGTGGCTCTTCAAGGAGGAGAAAATCACAGCACCAGGCTCCGAAGACTCTTTGTTCCTGACAGCATGTATCTGAGAGTACAACTATCACTATACCATGACATTGTGTTGAACAAATTACAGTACTGGGGCACTAAGACTTTGTTAGTGATATTCAATGATGGGTAGACGTGTTAATTCCCATTAGTGACATAGTTTATCATTTTAAATATGGAAGCGAATCACTGATATACTGTGGCTCTTCCAGGGAACCAGTGATCCTTTATCGTCTTGTCTGTGTTTCTACCAAATTAAGAGCCAATTTTTGATACAATCTTAATATGTAATAATAGTAGAGGGTTTTTTTTGGCCAGTGGTGCAAACATGGCAGCCATGTAGATACTACACTTTCCTGCCTTTTTTCAGCCAAATAATCTGAAGTCTGTCTGAACAATAAAATAAAGTTCAATAAAACGTCCCTGAAGGAAAAGTTAATTAACTAAAGGGGAAAGGATGTGGGGCATTAATGATGCGCATTTGTTTGTAATAGCAGTTAATTTTACTTCAGTAACTGAAATGTAGGAGATGCTTATCATTTAATAACATCCCCTTCAGTGAATTGGCTTTTCCATCAGGTAAATTTTATTGTGGTTTAACCACTCAGATGCGGTCTGCATTAGCTGACATGGCAGAGTTTCAGGTTGTCGCCCCAAATTACTTATCCTAACAAGATTTACCGGATGGTTGTCAAAGGAGTTGAACAGCTAACACGACATTGTTAAGTTTACTTCCAGTAGCATTATGGTGCATTATTTGTATTTGGTGCTGAACTTTGGATGACTGAGGGGTATTTGAGTCATGCGTTCTGTAAAAATGATAAAACACAATGCTGTTATGAGGCAACTGCACCTGCGGCTGGTCCTATCAAATACTCCAAATGACTAATACTAACACAGCTGATGGTTTTGTTTGTTTGTTTTTGTACATGGGAGCATCATCAATAAGTATTTATCACCCCTTAAGAACAAAGGTCACAAAATGTTTCACAGTATGAAAAATATATTGAAAAAAGACGAATGCAACAATAACAACCATATGAATAGTTAAAACTAAATAACAGTAAGCCTTCACATGTGGGTCTTAAGCTTCTGCCTGAAGGTTTCAGCAGTGTCCACAGATCATGACTTTAAATGGACACAACTTCGGTTCTGCAACCTTGGAGCTACAACTTCGAAAGCACAATCTTCTTTGGTCCTTAGTTTAGACTGAGGTGCCACCAGTATGCATTGGTCAAAAGATCTCATCAAACAAGATGGCAACCAAAAGTCAAATCCTTCAGCATGAACGCTGTTTCGACAGATACACATTTGTTTCTTGTATTAGAAAAAGCTTTAGTTGTTAGTAAAGGGGATGTTTCTCCAGGATTACTGGTTCAGAGATGCAGTATCTAATATCGTATTAGTAGTGTTTAATTATGAGATGTTGGAGATGAATAAATAAAAACATTGGAAGGGATCCTGGTCAGCAGATGCATGATGAACTGACCCTACTAATCTAATTTAGTAAAGCTGTGTTTTCTGCCATCCCTGAGTTATAGTCGTGATTAACAAAGCAAACTTTGATAAGATCATTTGCGAGTGGCTATAAATCACGGAAGTACGTAGGTTGAGTTCCCATTCTGTGTTATCCTCAGCCTATTTGTGTGTCATTACCCACCTGCTCGTCTATTAGTTTCGAGGCCTTGCTTTGCTTTAATGTCTTTGGAGAGGAGGATGATGATTACGCTGGAGGATGACAGTGTAATTTGTGCTATTACAGGCCTGTATGGCTAATGTTAACAATGTGCGCAGTGTGCTAATGAACAGGACAGATTAGTGGAGCTCTGTGCATAAGCATGATTATACCCTATGCCTTGTAGGCTTTCACTCCATATTTGGTATAATGGTCTGATATGAGCATGTTCAGTGACCATGAGCTAAACGGAAGAAGGCTGTTTTTGTTGTTTCTTTAAAAAAGCAGTCTACTCTATTGTCTTTTCTTTTACACTGGCTCTGTTCAAAGCTTATGTTGCTAGAAAGATTTATTTTGCTTAGAGCAGCAGTGCACTTCTACCCTTCAGAGGGGAAAAAAAAATCCACACTTCATCATATATCACAAGGGTGCACCTTTTAACTGGGGAATTTGCGTGGGCTTCTTTCTTCCTCTAAGCCACCCCGAGTCTGTTTGCATTTCACACTAAGTCACAAGACAGTCACAGCCAAACGAATTATAGATTTTCTCCTTAAACTGGACATGTTTCTCAAACTTTTCCCTCGTTTACACTGGCTATACCAACATGCTATGTCAGTCGAGTGTCAGAGGGTGGTAGGAAAATTAGTTTTTCATGATGTGTGCAGGAATATTTATGAATTAATAAACTTAACCGATCTCAACTATTATTTTCTGTCACCCATGCAATTATGAGAGCACTTTTCATTTATGAGCAGTAACCTCCATGAGCCTCAATTCTAACTGTTTATTTTGCAGGCCTCTTTCAGGGCTTAGATACAAATAAAATTTGTCAACTTCTTGAAAAAAATTGGACCACAGCAGATCCACGAATGTTTTCCAAGGTCAGGATGAAACAAAGTGAATGGTGGTCACAGGAAAACAACTTCGAAACTTTCCCATAGACTCTAGTAGTGAACAAAGGCAGGATCCACAGACTCGGGCAGAGGAAAGGCGTTCTGCTCGGCAGTCTGTTGCGTTGTCCCTCCAGTCCTGTCCTTCTGCTCCACACTACTTTCTGAGTGATGCAGACTAACGGTTCTTTTACTCCTTCTGTTTTCTTTCTCACTCTCTCTCTCTCTCTTTCTCTACCGTTCTGTCCATCCATGCCCTGATAATCTTGCACTTAGAAGCTTTCATGCCTGGACCCAATTGCTAAAGCAGAAGGACAGCATCTTGTTAATGTGTGTTAGCACTGCCAACCTCTCTAACATTCATTTTAATGTGAAGTTGTCTCTCAGAGCCACTCGGGACAGTGTCTCTATACGTAATTAGCAGGCTGCTTGCTTGACGAGGTGTGATGAGGCTTTAGCTCGTCAGTTCCGTTCGAAGCTGTTAATGTATGCAAGTGATGCGGCTGGCACGGCAGCAGTGGGAGGTGTGGCGTCAAACGTCCAGGAGGTTGTCACTGAGATGGCCGGTACAGCTGGAACACTGCTGATGCCACATGGCACTTTTTCTCACCTCTGAAAATGAACTGGACTGCTACAAATTACACACCAACCTCTCCAAAGGCCTGCTGTGTGACTTATTATTTATCTCAAGATCGTAGGCCAACACCCCTTTTATGCTCTTATTTTAGTAAAGAAAAGTTTATGCGTGGTGGTCTACTTTGTATAATGTCCAGCTTCCTCACTGGCCACCTGTCAGACACAACCCAGACGCGAGAGCCATTAGAGGCTGGACAAAGCCCGTAATGGTATGGTCTTCTGAAGGCTGTGAGATGAAAAGGAAGCAGTTATGTTCCATTGGAGGAAAAGGTACCCTGCGCAATTACTACTTGAATGACCATCATCAGGCAGAGAGCTATTGATTGGCTTCCTCTGCCATTACTCTCCTCGCATGCTCAAAGCCAATCTAACCCAAGATCTCTCGAGGAGGTTAAGCACCTTTTAGCTAACTTATAATAGCGAGAGACAGACAGGAACAGGGGGTTAAGCTAAAGAGTAAAGACAGACGAATGCCTCAAGAAGTGGTTGGTTTTATGGACTTCCATGAGAGCCTCATGACTGTGAGCAAGGGACCAGCTCAAGAATTTGGCAACTTCCTGTGTTCTAGTTTAATATCCTATTCCATCAATACCAGCTGCCTGACGTGGAGCCATTCTGCAGGTTCATACCACCAGAGAGCCAGTTGTGACATAAGTGTGTCAGGGTCTCTTCACCAAGGCAACCACTTGGAACAGGTAATTATTTGGTATCAACCAAATGTTGAACTGGGAAGTGATAGAGGAAGTAATAAGAAAAAATAAGTATTGCAAACTCAAACAATATCTGAAGCTGGTATCATTGTTCTGGATGTAATTTTAAAAGGATTAGATTGTAAAATGGTGGGTAAAACAAGGTTTCTGCAGCTGATGATTGGTTCAGCAGTAAAACACTGGCCAGTTGTCACCGTCATGGGCATCGCGTCAGTAGAAAAGGGATATGGCTGATATTTCAGGGGAGTTTGGCTGTTTTTGAGAGGTTTGGACTCCCTCCTCTGCTTCCTGCATTCTTGAGTTGCTTTTGATTTGTCCACACAAAGGTGCACTTACCTGTCCCGTGTCAGATCCGTCCACACAGGAAAGCATCATCAGTTATTCTGTTTGACCCTCTCTGAGGGTTTAGGCCAATAAAAGGAACTCGATTCGACCCTCAACAGTCTTTCCACTGAAACACATCGCGCATACACATCGTACTGCAAGCACTCAGACTGACAGGAAGCTGCATTTGCATATAAGAATCGTTTTGTTGCTGGGAAAAGCCCTTAGGTCTGGGGTTGGGGTTGGCATGTTAATAGTCACATGAGAATAGAGCACTAACTGATTAAGATGCTGTCCTGCCCAAGCTCACTGAAGAGCTGCAGATGTTAATGATTGGTGTGTGTGCTTTTGTACATACTTGTGTGTGAGAGTGAGTGTGAAATCCAGGTCAAGAACCCAGACTCTGGAGGGCCTTTGTTGTTTTGCTGTCCCATTCCCTGGGGGTCTGTGTGTGCATGAATGTGAGTGGTCCGTTCAGTCATGTTCACTGTCAGAGGCATACAGTCTTCCATTAAAGAGTAAAATGACTGAAAATTACTGCAAATTATTCTGCCATTTGAGTCACATTTGTCAAAAAAAATTGTTAAGGCCTGGCTCTTTGCATTGTCTTCACTTTAAATGTTACATTTCTAAAAAAAAAACCACACTTTCTTAAATGTATTGTATTTGATCAGAGTCAGGGATTATTAGGGCAGTGTTAGCTTAGCATTGTCATTGTGTCGTTATTAGCTTTAATGATGGTCTCACTAATAGCGCAGCTCATTGTATTATAATTACACATCCAGTGATGGGGGCGGAGCCCACTGACACTAAAGAAGTGAAAGGGACCTTTTGTGAATTTACTCACTCGTGTCACTCTCCTCTGTTCCACACACACACACACGCACGCACATACACACATACTTAAGTCAGGGTGGCCCCTAGAATCTGCAACTGAACCCTTCGTGACATCTAGTGCTACTCATATGAACAAAGCCCTGGGTGTGTGTGTGTGTGTGTGTGTGTGTGTGTGTGTGTGTGAGAGAGAGCGAGAGAGAGACTTGAGTGCAGATTTTCTTTTTTCCCCTCTTTTCATATTTGTGTCTTTTTGTCTTCGTCATTTTCGTGAAGTGATGCCCACCTGGTCCTTTAATCCACTTCACCCCATCCATTAGTATACACTCATTAGAGGGTGTCCTCTTACTTTTCCATGTCCTCTCTTTCTTTTTATCTGTCAGTCTCTGTGAACTCTTCCCCAGCTTTCACTCTCACTCTGCCCAGGTTTCTTTTCTTGTTTTAATCTTTGTTTGTTTGTTTCTTTCTTTATTTCATTCCTTTCCGAAACATGTTAGATTTTATTCTGTTTATTTTCTGTTCTTTTCTTAACACCTGCCAAAACACCCCCTCCCTCACTCTGTGTGTGTGTGTGTGTGTGTGTGTGTGTGTGTGTGTGTGTGTGTGTGGGGATACTCCAGTTCCTCTCCACTCTCTGTATGACTCAGCTCTCCGGTGTAGCGGTCGTGTATGAGATTAACTCTGGCTACCCTGGAGCACGGCAGGTTCCTTACCCACCCTACCCACTATCCTGCGCCCTCCTGCCTGGCTTTGACACGAAACAGATGTCCCTGCAGCTCTAGGTCTATCTCACTGTCAGCACTCAGCATCATGTACCCAGTATGCCATTAAGCATACCACCCTTGCCCGCTCCCTTCAGCTTTCATCACCATTATCCTGCAGGCATGGAGAGTGGCATATAGCCCTCTCTTCAGCACCCCCAACCCCCCACCCCCACCCCTCCCCAATCCACCCCCTACCAGCCAAATGGAAGGACATAATTACAAGCATTTTGCTTTTCATAATGGCCAGATCTAGGGGAGTGATGGAGGTGTGGGCTGCACAGAACCCATTTTTTTCTGCTGATTTGAGCACAGTTTTGCAATTTCTCTGATTAAGGTTGGGAAATGGCTCAGGCTCACTAGTACGGCAGTAGCTGATTTAAAAAGGTGAAAGTTTTAACCAGAGCCAAGATAGGAGTGATAAACAGCTAGAATTGACAGACTGTGTGTGTGTGTGTGTGTGTGTGTGTGTTTGTGTGTGTGTGTGTGTGTGTGTGTGTGTGTGTGTGTGTGTGTGTG
>JAOUQZ010000047.1:19972246-19993650 GCA_028564935.1 Neosilurus hyrtlii | reverse complement strand
TGTGTGTGTGTGTGTGTGTGTGTGTGTGTGTGTGTGTGTGTGTGTGTGTGTGTGTGTGTGTGTGTGTGTGGTTGCTTGGCCTAGCAGCCTGAAAGACAAAACTCAGAGCTCTCAGTGTTTGTACTAAAGATTTTCATTAAAAGTTATCTCCTACACATGCCAACTCTTCTCTAATACAACTCTGTTCTAATAATCATAAATTAAAAACAGAGTGATGGAATTATTTCGATAATGCCAAGGGAATATGATTAAAATGTCAGCATCAGTCTCCTCCATGTCCTAGCACCTTTATGGGATATTTGATTTATTTATTTATTTGCTTGCTTGCTTGCTTACTGTCACTGTCTTTCTTCACTTATTCCAGCTATAATGCCTCAAACCCAGTGTTCATATTTAAAGCTTGAGATACATTATGCTAGTACATTATGTACGCAGTAAAGAATTTTGGTTCATTTTGGAGTGATTTCGCATTCATTCATATTTGTGGAAAGCGAAGGCAAGTACGTCTGGTATGATCCCACAAAAGAGATACTGCAGCACAAACTGCTGAAACTGCTAATGCTGGCTAGGATGGAAAGGTGTCAGAACACAGTGCATTGCAGCTTGCTTTGTATGGGGCTGTGTAGCTGCGAGTGGTGTTAATGTTATGGCTAATCAGTGTATGTATGCAGCTCTTGTTGTCAGTAAAGCAGTAGCATGTACATAAGGAAGTTAGACAGCCATTAATTGTTTAAACTCTTTGTACTCATACTTATTGTTCCTGTTAGTTTCACTGTATTTTAGCTTGTTTATGTGTTTGAAGGTGCATGTGAAGTAAAGGTGTGTGCTGCCCCTCTACAGCACAGATGGGATGTGTGTGTGTGTGTGTGTGTGTGTGTGTGCACGAGTCTGTTTGAAATGGCTGTGTTTTATGCTAATGAGCAGAAGAACATGCAGTGATTTTCCATCTTTGCTCTCCTGTTGAATATTCAGCATTCACTCGCCTGTTTCCTCTAATAACTGGAGAGCATGCTAATGAATTCATCAGGCTCAGCTGCTAATTGGCCGTTTGAACAACCCCAACTCTCAGTATGTTTCTCTCTGCCAATCAGGACTCTCTGAATTGTTAGCTCTATTATATATATTCTATATGCATTACACTGATGTGTGTCCAAACTATTAATAATAATAATAATAATAATAATAATAATAATAATAATGTGCATGTCACCTTTTATAGTCCGTTAATAGCTTTTGTGGCTATTGAGAATGTTAATGTTAAGTCACTGAAGTGTATTTTTCTAGCCTGACTCATCTTTCTGTTTCCTGATTGGTTCATTTACTTACTCCAACTGGCACCTATTAAGCTGCTATGGAGACGGCTCTCATTATTTCAGCTCAGGCCCCATCGGGAGCCACGGACAGTCGCAAAGGTCAGAGCCGTGACATCACCGCAACCGCGGCTAATCTCATTTGAGCTCCGAATCCCGCAGTAATCGGACTCCTCTTGTCAGAGAAAGGACATGAAAAGGAAAGTCTGGAATTAAAAGAGATTTCATTTCCTTTCTTTACATATTTCCCATTCTCACACAGAGGCTGACACAAACTCATATTGGGAAGCTTTTTTTAAGCTTCTCTTGACTGTGTGTGTGTGTGTGTGTGTGTGTGTTTCTGTGGACCTTTGTGAATGTTTTTCTTTTCCCCTGTGTGAATGTGTGTGTTTTCAGAGAATGTGTATGTGCTTTTCACAGGAATAGTGTGTAATGAATATGGAGAGGCTGCAGAGAGAGCTAATTAAAGCAGGCAGGCTTTGCGCTGGTCTGCAGGTGTCCTGTAACACTCCTCCTCCCAGTCTTTCTCTCTCTCTCTCTCTCTCTCTCTCTCTCTCTCTCTCTCTTTCTCTCTCTTTCTCTCACACACATTTAACATGCACATTTCGCTATCTACACTAATTCCTCTTATAAAAATCCGATCTTGTCTGTGAAATAATGCTATGGTCTTAATAATGAATGTTCTGGGGATTTTTTCCTTTTTGATGTTTCTGTGATTGTTTATTGTTAGAATTTAGTGGTTATTGTTAAGAGTTATTGAGAACACTGTGAACTGGTTCACATCTATTAATTTCCTGGCAGATGTGAGAAGTAATTAGTGCTGATTTTTCATTCTATATTTGTTTAAT
The DNA here is from genome assembly GCA_028564935.1 of Neosilurus hyrtlii. Classification (NCBI taxonomy): domain Eukaryota; kingdom Metazoa; phylum Chordata; class Actinopteri; order Siluriformes; family Plotosidae; genus Neosilurus; species Neosilurus hyrtlii. The sequence goes on along the minus strand of JAOUQZ010000047.1, from coordinate 19,991,492 downwards.
ATTTGTGTTTTAGATTAAAGATTGATGTTAAGGATTAGAATTTTGCCTAAAGCACATGCACACACAGAGAGAACAATAAAAGAGACAATGAGCATTGTGTACCTAAACCTCACACATATATTTAACTGTTATCCCATGAGCTTGAGTCAGATATGTACTACAACCCAAGTCTTAATAATAATAATATTAATAAAAACTTTCTTGCCATCAGATATGTAACAGAAGAGCCAGTATGCTTTTAGCCTAGCATGGAATGCCACCCAGTTGCTGCACACCACTTATGATGTGACCTTTCTGGTCACCAGCATCAGGCAATGCCAGACACTGGAGGCTTGCTTCTCACAGCAGAAGGATGAAGTTGCATTAAATGGGGGGAAAATGTTTAATTTTCACATCATTTGGCAATAGGGCCTATGAGCATGTTATGGCAATGCAGTGATTTGCTGTCCGTTTGTCTTTCTGTCTGTTCACAATGCTTTTCAAGATGCTTCTTCGACCTGATTTCTTAATGACTAATATCAGTTTTGTTTGTTTTATCCGATAGGGCTATCTGTGTGTTTTTAAACTTCGACACCGAATTTACAAGTTCATAAACTATTTAATTTTAGGCAAACTTTTTCAAAATCACAAAGAAATACTGCTTCCTCTCCCTTACTTTTTATCTGATTTTGACTTTATTTGTTCTCTCTAATAGATTTCATTGTGGCTGTTTACAATTCTGCACAGAAATTAAGTAATGATGCATGTTTACACAAAAAATTCACATAAACTTTTTTCCTCTGTGAAATGAACCCATCATGTTTGCTCTCATACGTACATTCATTAAGTGCAGTACAACACAAATAAGTAAAATTTTGTGATGCTTGTCTTTAAATTCAGTCAAATACCTGCACTTGCTGAAAATTGCATAATTGGATCTTGTATGGGTGTCGAATAATGTCTACATAATTGAAATACTGGTTAAATAAATAAATAAATAAATACGCTCCGATATTTGTTGCTTTTAATGGAATAACTCCCGAATGATGGTTAGCTTTTAGCTTAGCGACCACCTCTGTTTATTTTGTATGCTATTTGTTTTTGTATTTTGTTTTGTTTTTTCCTCTATGGGTGTACTTATTAATGGTGTATGAGGTAATATCTTAGTAGTATATTAGCAGATTAGCTAATCAGAACACACAATTGCTCATATCCAGTGAGTATGGATAGAATAATACTGTATTATTAATATATAATAAAAGATCGGAATGACTCCAGTGTAGAGGGAGACATTTTCATGAGCGAGAGAGGAAATGGCGAGTTGTAATTAGAAAATGACAGTGTGTGTGGAGACATTAGTGATTGTGTGCATGGTAATTAGGCCAGCGCAGGCCTCTGTTGAACTTGGATTTGAGAAATGCTTGCCTTGTCTCTAAGGCGGTTTTATAGACTAAAATGCCAACTTATTACAGCTGTTTTATCCTGTGTGCTCCAGCTGTGGTCTGGACACACACAGTTCTATACCGTGACATGTGCATAGCTGACTAAGCAGAAATATATTCCTTTTTAGATCAGGTTTCAGTTGTAACAAATGTATGCTCATAAGAATTTGAAAGTTTATACAAGACAACTACTAAAGGAATTGTGATTCTACACAACCTGCTGCATTCAGTGCTATATGAATTAAATATATTATTATTATTATTATTATTGTTGTTGTTGTTGTTGTTGTTGTTGTTACTACATGTTGTATGTTATTGTAGGTGAGCTAGCTTTTCATTCATCTATCTATTTTCCACTGCATATCCGAGGTCGGGTTGCTAGCTAGCTTTGTTAAAGTGAACTTTGTGCTACAGTAGTGCTACAGTATGTGTCTCTATGGTATACTGTAGGTTTATTTTGGGGGAAGCTTTTAGATTTATTACCATTTTTTGGCTATTTAGCTTTTATTAATGATACTCACATGCACAGAAAAGGGAAATAATCAGTAATAACAAGCATTGCTCAATCTTTCCTAAGGTTTTTTATTATTTTAATATAAAGTTCTGTCCCTAGAAACTCATAGAATTTAACTATCAAAACAAGTTTGGAAGAAAGTTCTGGAAAACACATCAATTAGGTTTGGTTACTAACAATCTGCAATTTTTGAGGCATACCATTTTCTTCTTTTAATCAAAAGACTATACACGTAACCAACACAGTTTTGAAAGAGCCGGATCCACAGCCGAGAAGCAAACACTGTCCACAGCGCAACTTTAATCCAGGCACTGTACAAAGCAGAGAATTATGGAAGAGAATTTTTGTGAGAAGAATGGCAATACTGAAAAATATACCTGTACAGAGTCCCATTTAAACAATCAGGCTGAGGTCCAAAAATGGTTCACTAGTTTAGTGAGACCGAAATTGATCTTACGTACTTTGGGTTTTGGGTTTGTCAGAAACCCAGCACACCTCAAAACTCTGATAACTCAATCCCCAGACTGAAAATTGGTGAGAGCAGCATTAAGTTTTGTGGATGCTTTTTTATTGGCAGAGCCTGGGAGACTCGTCAAGCTTGAGGACAGGATGGGTAAAGCAAGATATGCGGCATTGTTTGAGGTAAATCTGTTGCCAGAGACTGGGACAGAAGCTTACCTTCCAGCAGGACTGGAGCAGATCCACACGAAGACCCTGATTTTGGTAGAATGGATCGGTCAGACTCCAAAGAGAGAATCTTTGACAAGCTGTCAAATTTGCTGTTCAGACAGTATTTATGCAACCTTTAGAGGGAAGAAAAACAATCTTGAGTAATTTCACCACAAAGAATGGACAGAAGCATCAGTATCCAGATGTGCAAAGATGATTGAGATCTATTCCAAACCTTCAGCTGTGACTACAGCTAAAGATATATTTTGCATTCTGTTTGTTAGTTTGCTACCAGTGGAAGAAAGGTGGATGGAAATGGCATGTCTTTAAGTTGACACTTCTGTGAGCGAACTCGGAAAGAAGTGTGATAATGCAGACAGTAAGAGGTTATAAATCCACATGCAAGTGTCTGTCTGACACACAAATTTAGTGACACACAGTACCATATCTGCTACTCCCTCTCTCCGTTTCTGGTTTAACTGACAGCACATGTAATGGCGTCTGAAGCTTTTCCGCCGAATCTCTGACGCCAGCAGCATGGCCTTCTCTGACAGCCTAATTATTGCCTTTAGTTATCCATTTGCTTGACTCTACTCTGCCTCGGCTTTTTTATATCAGCCGCTTTCAGCTTACAGCTGACCGTCAGCCTGCTTGTTTAAGGAGAAACGGCTTGACACGTCTCCACATCCACACACGTTTGTAATTATGCAACCATGCATGCTTTGCAATTGATACACGGCTTACACATGTCAAGCAAACAAACCTTGTAAACTGTGCTCCAGATGGGCTCATGTTAGACTTCATGTTTCCTGTCCAGTGTTGTCTCCTTGATGATGTCCTTGTGTACACTTTGTAATCACCCTCTTGTATCAATACAAATATTGATATATGCATGCTATCTGCATGTCATTTTCGATTTAGTATGGGAGTACATGGTTTAGCATTCAGGCCACAGATGTGCTGGTCTTAATTAGGAAGCTGAATGGGCGTGCTGTGGTTGCATGCCAAACACCACGATGAAATAGCTCCTGTTTAATGAGATAAATGTAGCAATTAAGTTATGAGAGTAGTGTGAATCACACAGATAGCCTGCCAGAGGACAAATGACAGGAGGCAGTGTGTGTGTGTGTGTGTGTGTGTGTGTGTGTGTGTGTGTGTGTGTGTGTGTGTGTGTGTGTGTGTGTGTGTGCACGAATGAGGGTTTATGAAACTCTACATTTAAAGGAATACTCCAGCATTTTTCAGTGTAATTTCAACCACATCTGTAGTGTATTTCTGGTTACACCAAACAACATTTTTGACCTTTGCCTGTACAAAGAAAAGAAAAGTTGCAAATGTGCATTTATTTAGTCTGAGGGAAGTTCTTGAATTCCTCCAATATTCATTCATCCATTCATTCATTTGCCAAACTGCTTAATCCTATTAGGGTTATAGGGAGACTGAAGCCTATCGCAGCCGACTCTGGGCGAAGGCGGGTTACACCATAAACTGCTTGCCAGTCCATCTCAGGGCAAAGCGCACACATCCACTTACATTCACACTTAGGGGGAATTTAGAACAGCCATTTAGCCTAATGTGCATGTCTTATTTACTGTTGGTCATGTCATGTGCCCATGCAAGCACAGGAAGAACATGCTAACACTACACAGAAATGCCCCAGCTGAGCCTGGGACTTGAATCAAGGATCTTCTTGCTGTGAGTATGAAGTGCTAATCACAATACCACTACATTGTGCCGCCTAAATTCCCCCAGTACTTTTGCTTCAGATAGGTAATACAAACTCAGGACCATTAGTCACAGTAACTGTCATAAGCCCTGTATACAGTGTATGGTTTTGGGCTACGACCTAGTCTACTGACTTGCCAACATAAAATGTTGTATGTATTGACGTGATATATCGGCAAAAATCTAAATAACATGAAGTTGAAATGAAGGAATGATGGTATGCATTCATTATTCTGTAAGGAAGAAAATCTTGTGGATGTGTGTCAGACATTGGGTGTAGTGGTTAGGATGCTGGGCTCATGATCGAGAGGTCATGGGTTTGAATCCCTGTTAGACCCTGACTGTGCTAAGACCTTTGGGCAAGGTCTTAACCATAAGTGTGTCTATATAAATGTGTACCACTAAAAAACCTGGAAGGTAACCTTTGATGGACTAGCCTAGTATCCCATCGAGGGGGTGTTGACTTTATCTATCTTACCTGTGTCAGCAGAGGTCTTGTTTAAATGAGGATCTTGATGACATCTTTTTATTCTATACTAATTTGCACTGTAGCCTATGATTCAGTGCATGTCATCACCGTTATAGAGTCTGCATACCTTTGCATATACCACTGTACAGTCCACATACCAGTCGTACCCAAGTTTATTGGATTTGTAATGACCTTTTAAGATAAGTCTCACATTCTGTAGGTTTTAGGATGAGGCAGACATCAGATAATGTCTTAGTTATGCAGCTCTTCTCATTTTCACTTCTCACATTCACACTTGTCAGCTAGGAGATGAACATTGTGTTGTATGATGATACCATTTCTTTTGACACAACCCCAGATAAAATGCTCCTGCAAATGAGTCAAGACAAATAGAACAAAGAATCACTGTGTGCAAGAGTGTGAGTGTGAGTGTGTGTGTGTGTAACACCTGTACAGGTCACTCAAAGCTGTCTGTGATGTACAGCTGAGTCCTCTCTTCAGGTTGTCTACCTCTCTGACATATGACCTGTGCATGCGTCTTTCCATCTGAATGATTCTATTTGTGACGTCAGTATGGTTGTTCCCCCTAAGAGAAGAGTCCTGTCTGTTTTGTTCATAGCATTACGTACACGACATGTTGTGCATCATCTGCTCGCGTTTACCCCACTTTGAGTTTTGAGCAAGCCGGCTTTTGCTATTGGTACGTTCCAGACTCAGATGGGACGTACCAATAGCAAAAGCCAGCTTGCTCAGTTTTCACCTGATCCTTACATGTCGCTTGTGTTTGGCGTGTATGCTGATAATCACTATGTAGGAGTGTGGTCATGTGGAATGTTTAAATCAAGTCAACACTTTACAACAACCTTTGCGTTGTCCTGTCTTTCCAGCTGATGGTTAGACAAGATGGTTGCCACTCAAAACAGCACACGTTGCTTGTTGTTGTTGTCTTTCTAAAATTCCATAAACAGAATAGAAAAGAATAAGGAGAATGTCATGGACAGTCTTTTGTAATGAGTCATCTTTCCAGTGTTTCTAGGAAAGAGAGAGAGAGAACATAGACTGTACATACTGTGCTGTAAATAAAGGTATCTGTCCTAAATGCTAAAAAAAATCAAAAACCAACAAAAACGATGTTTTTTTTTTTTTTTTTTTTGTCATAATGCTAGGGTAGAGCAGCAGTTGGGTTAGCACGTCTCACCTCCATGTTTCCTACCTCCATCACACTTGCCATGTATCCATGTTCCTTCTAAGTCCATGTCGAATTCACCACCAAACACATGGTGGTAGGTGAACTGGCTGTGCTAAACTGCTGCTGGATGTGAATGAGTGTGTGAATGTGTTTATGGTGCTTGGTCATGGACTTGTGTCCTAACCATTGTGTGTATTCCTGCCTCTTTCCCAGTGTTCTTGGCATAGCCTGTAACCCGTAGCACCGAACAAAATAAAGCACTTCCAGTGGAAATGAAACTCAGGCCTTCAAAAGTCATTTGCTAGATTAGCCTTACATCTTTTATTTGTTCTTTATATTGAGTACAAACATTATTAAATTTCTATGTAGTTCTTAAAATATCTTCTTCTCAATATTATAACTCTCTACCAGAAAAAAACTTTCTTACATTTTTTTTTTTTTTTTTAAGATATACCATTTTCAAACAATGACACAGGCTTCCCATGTGTACACGTACACCAGACAGACAGACTGGTGTATGCTAGAGGTTTTTCATGACGTTCTAAAAGCAACTCAACGGTTTTCGCTAGCAGTGGTGCTCTACTTGCATGACACTTTGCTATAATTCTGATTTTGGAGGCAGGCTAGACAGTCAGGCATTGAGAGTGTGAATTTTGGCTGGAAGGAGGCAGAGAGAGACAGACGCGAGTGAATCATCTTTTCTGATGAGTTGAGTCGAGTCAGGGGACAGGTGAAAAAGTCTTGGCCCAGCATGGCTGATCCAGAGTCACAGGCTGAAGCAAATCCCTCTTCTTTAGCATTGCATGAAGCTCAGTGGAGATTTTAGAGTCCTTTCTGCTGTTGTGATCAGAAAAAAAAAATCCCCTGTAAATCGGCACTGCAGCTCTCAGAGGCTCTGTAAATAGTGCCACAGTTAGTTTTCCGTTTATCCGCCACATAAAGTCATTTGCTGATGGAAGTCAAGTCAGAGTTCTTTCCTCCTTCTTTATTTATGCATGGTAACACTTGCAGGCCATTAAGCACAAGCTAATTAAGTTGGTTATTAAGTAAATGGGCAGTTATGGCCGTGCTGTTGGAGCACATTGGAACATGCACATTTATACTTTTCTCTTGTGTGTAAGTGTTGTAAGCTTTCTATTTTTCCCTTTTTATAAAGGGCGTTTTATTCTTGCTTTTCATCTCAGCAGAAACTAAGTCAGAAATTAAAGCTTGGAAAATAATCTGCTCAGGACCTGAGGACATTATTAATGTATGTTATGTATCGTATTCAGTTTGCTAGTAAAATTCATACAGAAAAATATAAAATAAATATAGAAAGTATAAAAAATTTACCTCTGAGTAAGAGCTAAGACATTAAGGTTCCTTTCCCCTAATTCATATAACATTTAATGTTTTCCCTTTCTGTGATGGAGTTAATGATGTTTACAAATTAGTAAGAAAGCTGAATATTAAAACATTAATTCAGCATTTTAATTAAACATTAAAATTCAATCTGGGGGGAAAAAGGCAGTGGCCTATTTTTTAATGAGAAAAGCAAGATCCCTGTGCACTACAATGCACGTGCATGCACACACACAATGATTTCTGTAATGAATGTTATGTGCAGGTGTAAGACACATTGGTTACTCCATGAATATTGTAGCTATACAGTAAGTAGAAATCCTAGACAGCAGGATTTTACATTCGAGAGAATAATGGAGATATGAATGATGTATGGTATTGGCGGTATTCCTAAGATAGTTTCCTTGTCACCCTGTTCCTAACTACTGTGAAAACAAAACATCTATAAAGTCTAAATGATGTAGTGCTGGAAACTGACATAACTTACTTTATTACCGTACGTAATAATTATTTATAGCTTTAATGCGTACCCATTCCTGTAATAAAATTCTCTTTAAATAGAAACGGTATATAGTTATCTGTGGGTCACATGATGATCGGGGTTCAGGGTCTTAGCCTATTTTGCGTATACAGTCTTTGCGAGTTAAACTGTTGGTTGATTACACGTTCACACTGATAATAAAAACATTGCTTCCTATAATAATCACAATATGTTTTTGTCAGTCAGGCAAGCACAATCTGTGGTATTTTAAACATTGAGGAAAATTACCAGAACTTATTATAGATAAAATCAACATAAGATTGTTGTCAGACCTGTCAGCAGTGCTCACCATTTGAATTTGCATGTTAGGAGCACAAACATAAGTCGTGTCCACTGTTAGCTACAGACAAATAGCCCGGTAGGCAATAGATCAGTTCAACAACTTTATTTAGCCTAGAGGGAAATTCACTTCTTACAGCAGCACAGACTGTTAGAGATGTACTACAGAAATGTAGCTTTATAAATGAAACAAAACAGGATACAGCTCTGAATCCTCTGTATAGTCTCTGCAGTTCTGAAGGAATAAGTTACCACATTCTGATCACGTGTACATGACGCGTACCTTCTTTCTCTCTGTGGCTTCCCATTCTGACTGTTGAGCGTGATGGATGGATAGATGGGTGGATGGATATGTGTATATGTATGTATATATATATATATATTTAGAGAGAGAGAGAGAGTTAAAAGTTCTGTGCTTAAACAGAATGAGGCTTTTAGAAAAGAAGAGTGGGTGAAATAAACCAGTAAAGCTGAGAAGCTGAAAGTCAGAATCAGTAATTTGACCCAAAAATAGTTTTGCAGGGCAGATTAGGTGCCTTACTTTAAATTACTTGTGTTTTAGCAGAATAATATTCACCCTCAATTAATTTTATTTTGAGTTTGCTTGGTGTACAGCAGGGTCATTTTTGTAGGCGTGTTGAATGCAGAGAGACGTTGTGTTTGTCAAGCCTGTAACATGAAAAAAAAACAACCATCTGTATTTTAAAACTTCCATGGAATATTAGTACTTTTCAATATTATGTGGAGGTTGTTATATATTAGTTACCAGATAAAGATATACCAACAAATATCCTTTAGCACTGCTGTTAAATATTATTGCCATTTGACTATTATTACACAGGTTAGGTTAGCCAAATATTTTGTTCTTTGTGCTTAAAAAATGTGTACGTCAGTGAATTAATTCATTCATTTTTCAGACCGCTTTGTCGTAAAAGGGTTGTGGATAGATGCTGGAGCCTGTCTCAGCTAACTCTGGGTGAAGGCAGGGTACACCCTGAACAGCTCACCAGACGATTGCAGGGCCAACACACACACAGCCATAAAAACTCATACTCACACTCACACCTAGGGGCAATTTGGAGCAGCCAATTAGCCTAATGTGCAAACCCAGAAAATACAAACTCCACAGAGAAATGCCCTCGCCAAGCCCAGGACTCAAACCCAGGAACAACTTGCTATGAGGTGGACGTGCTACTCACCATACCACCATGCCGAGTATAGCAAAGTCAAATAGATGATATACTGTGGAACGCCACAAGTTTGGGAGACTAAAGTGCCATAAACTCACTTTATTCACGTTAACTTTTACTTTGTTTAGTCACTTTACTTTCAGCACACACTATTGTCTTTTTCAGTAACCCTCCATAATAAAACATTCAGTGTGCCTGTAATTAAACACAGATGAGATTCATCACATATTACTTGCTAGTTCGACCTGACTCCTCTCTGTCTACAGCAGGTATTCAGTCACACCCTCACTGTAATATTTTGTGACAGCATCAACATTAATGCTTAAATAACTGATATGGATTTCACTTCTTAATGATACACTCTTTAATTTTTCACTTCAGTGTTCCAAATCCTTCTTTTTGATTGGATAGAAAACGGAATGAATGAATAAATAGATATCCTCAATTAAAAGATATCTTGGTTTACTTAAGATTGTTGTTTATTTTCAGATTTCTTTTAGTTTAATAAGTTGTGATGAAAATTTTATTTTAAAAAGTGTGCACAACACAGTACATATACCTTGTTACATGTGCAACGTGATCTCCTTACCACACCTGTTTGAGAGGTGATGTTCTCTTTTCCCTATATGCCTGATGGGAATGTCAGCATAAGGTTGTAATTGTTTTTCAGTTTTGCTGCTGTTTTCATGGCATGACCCATACTGTTGTTATTATCATTGCGGTATGACATGCATTATATGTGTAGGAATCAGCACTGTGTATGTGTGTGTGTGTTTTTTTTTTTCTAATTATAATTTTGATATTCTGTTTATAATCGGGTGTTTGGTGAAGCAGTCTGAATTTACTGCAAATAAGAAATGATCTCCATGTACTGAAGAGATACAGTTGGCTGCGTGAGGCGCTCAGTGAGGCAATGATGATGCATGTTATCTGAGTGGTATCTTTAATGCCACCCACCCAACCCTAAAGGCACTTGCATACATAGCTGCTATGGGTGCACGGAAAGAACAGTGATAATTTACAATTCTCAGTCGGATTCAGTCTCTCTCTCTCTCTCTCTCTCTCTCTCTCTCTTTGTATTTTTCTGTCTCAGGTTCGGAAAGAAGAAGGAAGAGAAGAGTAAAGTTGAGAACAAGACGAGCACACCGAAGCAGACACCAGAAATGCTGAGTGAGGAGGAGTTGGAGAGGATGAAAGAAGAGAGGGAGAGGTGAGAACACCTGTGCTAGATCTCTTAGCAGTTTCCTCCCACTGCTGTTCAGCTTTCTTACACACTCAATTTCCGAATATTGATCTGAGCATTGAAATTATGGTAGTGTTTGCAATCTTTTCATCTACAGGTATCTTCTTAAAACACACTAGTGCCATGAACATACCGCTACTATTTGTATATGTCTTACTTCTACATCATATTACATTTTACTGATACAAGTCCTTAAAAATAACAAATTATCTTCTATTAACTTCTATTTACCTGGAGTTGGGTTTAAGGGGAATTAAATCATGATTACCTTTCATTCACACTAGCAAGCAACAAAGGGACAGACACCGACATCGGACTTAAAACTGAGTGATTGGCTTTAGGAAATTTCAAACATTTCAAGTAAGTGTGGGTTGTACCATGTATTCTGTTCACCCCAACACTACTCACCAAAAATTCTTTATTCTCAGTTTTCCACACAATTATTACCTATTTATGAGTGGGTGGTGCCCAAAATGTTAACACATTTAACTACAGTTTCTCCTTCTCCTGGCTTTTTTGTTTTATATATTTTTTATTTTATTTTTATTTTTAACAATTACAGATGTTCTAGTATTGGTGTAGCTCTGGATATATTATTCAGTCATTGATGGCAAACTATCCTGGCCGAGGTGCAGCAAAACAGGCCAAAACCACAATACTACCACCCCCATGTTTTACAGATGGGATACATTTCTTAAGCTGGAATATGGTGTTGTCCTTCTCCAAAGATAAAAGTTCTCTTTGAAACAACAACAAAAAATAATAATCTTTTCTATTGACAGAATTTTTACAGTAGCCTTCTGGCCTGTCCAAATGATCTTTACCAAACTGAGGATGCCTAGCGTTGTTCTTTTTGGACAGCCATCAACAACACTGGTCAGTGACAGAGGTATTTTGTTGCTTAGATGTTCCTCTGAGTTCCTTTAAGGCCTTTCAGAATATTGGTCTTCAAGGTTGTTATTTTTCTGGTCAGGCACTCCTGGAGAGGGCAACAAACAGCTTGGATGTCCTCCATCTGTCTGACTGTGAATTGGTGGAGTCCTGTATCAAAACCAATTTGTAACCTTTTGCCTGATGAGCATTGACAACTCTTTTTTTTTTCTGAGGTCCTAATAAATCTCATTTGTTTCAAGCCATGGTACACTTTAATGAACATGTCTTGTCAAAATCAAACTGTGCGTGCATCCACTCAGCACCTGATTGTTGTTCCATTTATTGAAAACATCTGACTCTAACTAATACTTTTGCTAGGTACAGGTATGTAATATAGGATAATTTTTCTCAATATATAAATGACTGTGAATGACTCGTTTTAATTGGTTGCCTTTATCTACTCTAAGATCTGTGGGAAAATCGGATGTTGTCTTTGCTCATATTTATGCAGAAATGTAGAACATTGAAAAGGGTTTATAAACTTTCAAGCACCACTGTATATGACAAGTCAGTTATATGCATTTTTTCTAACTTGTGGAATGTTATTTAAATGCATGTTTTTGAAAGCATTGGTACTGCAAGGTATTGTCCTTTTTAATAATAAAAGATTAAAACTCCTCCAGGATTTGTGACCATGGGAGAAGAATAATAGTAGTCACTGGAAAGAGGTAAATTATTGAATAGTGATATTTCAGTTTGCTATTTTGAAAGAATCATGAACTATTAGAATACTCTGTAATCAAACTGTAATAAGAAAGCAGAATAAAATAAACAAAAATCTTATGAGGTCTCTTGCTTGGTTGTTTGGAACCTGCAAGTAGAGACACAGGAAATAAATTAATTTTGTTGAATCAACAGAGATATTTTCGTATTATTCTGTGTTGTGTTTTCTGAGGCTTATGGTGAGTCAAGAGAAGCACGTCCTCCTCCTGTGTCCTTCCATATGGTCTAGCATGGCCCAGAAGCTGTTGTTCTGTGTCCATAGCCTTTTCTGGCTTGAGAGAAAAATATCAGAGCTGTTGCACTTTCTATATGAGTGTATTGATCACGTCCCTAGTTATCCTACAAGTCACAGCGCTGTAAACAAAGTCAGCAAGAAAAAATAACAAGCTGAGGTATCTTGGACAGTAAAATGAGTTTCACTCTGTAAACTCCAGTAAAGGCCACATGCCCTTAATGAATCTTTTCTAACAGAAACCGATCCTGTGTTTGTGTTTATATCTGCACCCTTTCTGTTTGCTTTGTTCACCAGGATTGAAGCGAAGCACCAGGAGCTGAGAGATCGACAGGCTCGAGACCGTTTTGTTCCTGCAGATGTAGAGGACGACGATGCGGACCCCAACTATGCCCGAATCAATGCATTCAGAGGACGCCCATCTCCATCTCAGTCTCCATACGGGACTCGCAGTCCATCACCTCAGAGAGCCACCCACCCCACCAATCACAGCCGAGAACCATCAACTGAAGATCCACTTGACGGTCTTTACGCCAAGATCAACAAACCTAGAGGCCAAACTCCACATGGTGCTGACAGGTAAGAAGCACACACACACACACACACACACACAATACATACAGTTGTAGTTGGAAGTTTATTTTAAACTTATCCAAATACATTTAGACTTTCTTGAAAATTTCCTGTCTTTTGTTCAGTAGGGTAACTGATTTATTCATTTCATCACATTTCTAGGGGGAGGCGATTGTATTCTCTATGTTAGCATTTAGCATTGCCTTTTAATTGGGTTAAAGTGTTACATAGCTATCCACAAGTTTCTCAAAATAAGTTGTTGGAATTTTGGCCACGAGACAGATCTGGTGTTACTGAGCCAGGTTTGTAGGCCTGCTTGCTCGCACACACTGTTTCATTATCCTCATGCATTTTCTGTTGGATTGAGGTCAGGGAATTGTAATGATAACTCCAATACCTTAACTTTGTTGTCCTGTAGCCATTTTTCCACAACATTAGAAGTATGCTAGTGGTCATGGTCCATTGGAAGACCCATGTGTGACCAACCTTTAACTTCCTGGCTGATATCTTAATGTTATATCAAAACAGCCACTTTGCTTTCCTTCCTCATGAAGCAGTTTATTTTGGGCATTATATAACTTCCTCCTGCAGTAAAGCACCCCACAACATGATGCTGCCACCACATTCTTCATAGTTGGGATGATGTTTTTTGGTGTTCTTCACCCTTGTTCTTCATATACCATGATTATTTTGGCCAAACAGTGACGTTTTTGTTTTATCATAGCAAAGGAAATGTCTTTTTTATTTTTTTTTTTACTTTTCAAGTCGGTTTTAAAAACTTCCATTTACACCTCCAGTAGAAGAAACATGTATTTTACAGATGTTTTCACACATCCACATTACAGTTCAAAAATCTATGTTTGGTTCAGAGGAAGCATGTGTTAGCTCTCTCCCTCGCCATGGGGGGAGGGGGGTGAAAAAACAAGCTTGTCTTCTGTATTTATTTGAAGTATGACAGTTTGCCTCTTTTGGGATTGTTGATAAATTGTTCATTCTGTGTCATCAAATCTCAATACATGGGTTAAAGCACTGTGTGTGTTGTGTATGACAAGGTATTTTTAAATCTTAGTCCTTTTGCCAGGTTTTGTGTGAGCGTACCCCAGGAGCTCTTCTTACTACATGGCATAAGCATTCTTAGGCATTTCCACTGCATGAGCGTTTCTTCAAGCAGAGTCCTCAAAGTGAGACGAAGGTCTTAAACCTCTGAAATTTTGCTTTTAGTGTTTGTAATGATTACTGAGGGCGACACAGTGGTGTAGGGGTTAGTATGTCTGCCTCACAGTAGGAAGGTCCAGGATTTAATTCTCGGGCTCTGGGGATTCTGTGTGGAGTTTTTTGGCTTTCCTTTGGGTACTCCAGTTTTCTCCCACAGTGGATATTCGATTCAATTCAATTTTATCTGTATAGTGCTTTTTACAACTGACATTGTCACAAAGCAGCTTTAAATGGTAAAATCAAATTTGAAGAAGAACTTAAACATTTCTCTGTAAACCCTACCTATCCCCAATGAGCAAGCCTGCAGTGACTGATGTAATAAAATAAAATATTCTCCATATCATGTATTTTCATACCAGTCTTTGCTACAAACATAATTCTTTGATTGGGATGGTTGATGTGATAAATTGATATAAATTAATCAGTCATTTCAGCATCATAACTACAAATAAACCTTTTTATTAAAGAATCGTATTCTGACATGAAACACAAATGACAATGTGGCATTTATGGGAATTATCACATATAATAATCACTTAACACCAAGATGGCCCTGGGTTAGAATCCTGGGCTCTGCAAGGGCGTTTCTGTGTGGAGTTTGCATGTTCTCCCTGTTTTAATGGGTTTCCTCCAGGTGTTCTGGTTAACTCCCATAGTCCAAAGACATGCACATTAAGCTAATTGGATATTCTAGATTGCCCCTACATGTGAATGTCATTGTGAATAGTGTGTGTGTTCACCCTGCAATGATCTGGTGAGCTGTTCAGGATGCACCCCACCTTCACCCAGAGTCGGCTGGGGTGGGCTCCAGCTTCCCTGTGATCCTAAGAAATGATAAAGTGGTTCAAGAAATTAAAAGTGAAATAAAATTTCTAAAGAAATTATGTTTCTGTGTCAAAAAAAGTTGAGAGCTGTGGTAAAGAATGTGCATTTAGATTTCCTCTGAGTGTTGGAAATAATCAGCAAACCAAAATGCTGATGTGGCATGTCTTTGTGTAGGAGATTATGTGTGTCAGATGTAAATTATCTTCAGTGCAGGCTGCATGAGGGAGAAAGAGCTCCAGTGCTAATCGTGTGATTATGTTTATATGCATACTGTTTGTGGGTTTTATCCTAATAACTGCCAGAAACTTGGACGGCAGTGTGAGTGGTATCATGCATTGTGTGTTGGTGTCTGTATAAAACAGGTCTGCTCTGCATGGTCTCATCTTCCACTAATACATCCACATATACACACACTTACACACTGATCATTGCTCTCTCTCTTTATTACATAACCATGCTCATATTATTGACCTCATGTCTTTTCCATCATCCATCACAAAATGGCCTGTGAGCCCCTTGAGTGAGTGATGTGCTGCTCTTGACCTCCTGGTCTACCACTCATTTATGACCACCTTGAGTAGTGGAGGGGGTGGGTTGGGGTGGGGGGTGGATAAATAACTCCACCTACACACACACACACACACACACACACACACACACACACACACACACACACTTTCACTCTACACGGCAGTGAGCGCTAAAATTAATTTAAAACCCATGACAAATGATTTTCCACTTCTGAGGAATAAAGCGTTCCTAATTTCCTCACCTGCTGCCCAGGTGTGCTACGTTATTCAACTGCATGTTAATTCCCCACCTGTCTCTCCGTAAAGTCCTCACTTTGGATCTCTGAAAGTCTGCTGATGTGATACTCGCAGGCATGTTGACATAGCGTGATGAATTAGTTATACATCAGTGGCGCCTGCGCTCAGAGAGTCTGCTAAGTGTGAGAGTCGCTGTGCCGTAAAGAGGCTGTATGATTTAATACCAGCCACAGAGAGCCATTAAAGAAAGCGAGTTATTTAGAAAGGCCGGCAATTTAGAACAGTCTGCTGCTCGCAACGGTCGTTAAAAAAAAAAAAGCCCACTCAACCACCCCTGCTATCACACAGGCCAGGGAGTGCAGCAAGTCATTAATCGTTATAACATTCTCTACTCCGTTCTCAGTCTGTCATTTCGTTACACTTTGCAGTTTAATTTTATTTTTTTTAAGTTTGAACTTGTGGAGGAAACTAGCTTTACTTGAATAAGTAGAAAAGGTATTGGAATGATGGGCATAGAAAACTTTGTTTTTGTTTTCTTTTTTACCAGCCCCACCCATCTCTCTCCCACCTTAAGAGCTACTTTACCATTGTAAAGCCCAATGTTTTGTTCTGCATGCTTCCAGATTTGGCTCCTTGGAGAATCCTTTTAAGAACAGTTCCCTTCTCCAAAGAAATGTAAATATAACCCCTTCAATAAGCTGCAAACATTTAACACTAGAAACAATCTTTTAAAAGAAGAACCCTTAAAGATCCCTTTGGTCTATGACTTGTACTGATCTAACACACCAGATCAAAAATGTATCCAGGTTTTAATCCAGTATTGCAGAAAAACTGACCATGCTGACCCAATCACATTGACGACTCAACTAGTGCACTCACTTAACACAATTAAACACTGTTAAATTTGCAGTCCGTGGTAGCTGTTATGCTAACAGCTTGCTCTTTTCAGGGCCACATCCCAAGTACAATATCCAGGCTCAGCTAGAACTCCTGGAGGACACTTTTTACTTATTGTGTTTTATAGTTAAGGGTTGTTTTGCTTGTTATTAGTTTCCTTTATGATGGAGACACACTTTGTTGTAGGTTTCTATAGAAAATTATTAATAGTTTCCCCTGAAGGACAAGCTCAGTAGCCTATAATGGTTCTACACTTCATTTCCCTTTCCCTAAGAGTTTAGTGCACGATGGTGAAGGTTCTGAATAGACACCCAACAAAATTTTCAGGAAAGTAGAGATGCCTATATATGTCCTCATTGGTTGAATGTTAATGGTCCATATCGCTTTTTGTATTTTGTTTTTATTATCATTTCTCTCATGTTAATGTCGTGGTGCGGCTGCAGAGATTTTCTTGGGAGCAGAAATTGTATCCTTTTAATTAAAGCAAGAAAACCGATTGAGTTTTTTTGCAATATTTAAGTGATTTGATAAAATTATTTTTTTGTTATGCTACATTGGGGCTGGTGGTGATGGTGCTATTTGAGATCCGCAGCAATGTGGATGTTGCTTGTAAACGGTATCAAAGAAATAGCATCATTTTAGCAAGATTTTGTCATTTCAAGCAAAATATACATGTGCAGCTTTAAGATTATCACTCACTCACTCGCCGAACCGTATAATCCTACTACGGTCACGGGGAGGCTGGCACCTATCTCGGACAACACTTGGCAAAGGCAGACTACACCCTGGACAGTTCACCAGACCATTTCAATGCCAACACACACAAGCATTCACAGTCACATCCATACCTAGGGGCAATATGGAACAGCCAGTTATCGTAATATGCATGTCTTGGGGCTGTGGGGGGAAACCAGAGTAACCCATGCAAGCATATGGAGAACATGCAAATTCCACAGAGAAACGCCCAAGCCCAGGACTTGAGCCCAGGACCTTCTTGATGTGAGGCAGGTGTACTAAGCACTACACCAACATGCCATGTAAAATATAATTTTAAAATGGATGACTTTTTTTTAACCCTTTTTTGATACTGGGTCTTCTTTAATGATCGGCCACATGAGAATAAAAAATGTCCCATTCTCTCTTGTTTTATGGATCCCTCTGGATTGCAGTCCTGATGATGTAACCTCTTAAGTAGGGGTTCATGATCTAATGCGTCCTCCTAAAGCTTGTAGCCTATGCCTGTTGAAGGCCAAGTTTTCAGACTGCAGGAACACCAGATACTTGCCTCTGCAGCACTGATGTGTGAGCTCAGCTTGCTCTCTCCTCCCCACATGTATGAGCCCAGGACTATGCTCGGTGAGAGCAGCCACTTCACTCTTATTCCTTCAAGCCTAGCCTTCACCTAAAAAAAATCCTTTCCTTTTCAGTCTTTGCTCTTAGCATGCAGGCACTCCACCTCACTGCCCTTGTTTTCCACCTCTCCATTTTCTCTTTCATCTGAGAGCCAGGGCTGGAGAGCAGGCAGGCTGAAGGCTGTGGGGATTGAAAGGAGCGAAGCTCTTGAGGTGCTTCTTGTGTGGGAAAAGAGCAGGAGTTTGGAGGAGGGGGGAGAAGGCTGCATCTCCAGTCCTAAAGTGTTCCTGGAACAAAAAAAATTCCCGATGTAAGAACCCCAGCCCTCTAGAGCTCTGCTCCCCTCCAATTAAAAACTAATCATTCTTTCTCTGGAGAGAGGAGCGGAGAGAGGGGGGGGGGGGGTTGTTTTTGTGAACAGCAACTCAGTGAAGGAGAAAGAGATGGAAACGGAGATGGGCACTGTGGGGTCCCATCTCTGTAGACCTTACTAAGAAATAAATGCAATAG
Source organism: Neosilurus hyrtlii (assembly GCA_028564935.1). Lineage (NCBI taxonomy): Eukaryota > Metazoa > Chordata > Actinopteri > Siluriformes > Plotosidae > Neosilurus > Neosilurus hyrtlii. The sequence goes on along the minus strand of JAOUQZ010000047.1, from coordinate 19,972,883 downwards.
AACCGACAGGTGGAATGAAAGGGGAATCATGAGGCTCACTCTGTCGCTGTGTAGTGAATGGGGTGTCCGGGATGTACCCGTGAACAATAACCTCCACGCTGCCCCAAACAAACAGCTAACTGCTCCCCATCAGCCATCCAGCATGGACAGGACTGAACACTGCATGAATCTATCAATAAAGACTCGGCAGGTCAACTATGTTTACTCAAGCACCCTATCAGCTACCACTGTGCTCCCAATATCACTGTGCCAAGCTGGCAGAAATAGGCCACAGCCTGGGATTTTTCTCATCCCCTCCCATCTCCCACCTCCCAAGTCCCTCCTGCTCTGCATCTAGCGCAAGTGCTGCACTGCTGTCAAAGTAATTATATAAATCAATAGATGGAGGAAAAAAAGCTTTTAGTGCAGGTTGGGTGAGTGCTCGAGAGCGTTTCTCCCTGTTAATTAATCAGCCATTCTGTTGAGCTGAATGGGTGCTCCAGATGCACACTCCACTGCTGTTTTTACACACTGCCAAGCTGGTCTCTTAAGTGTCTCCCTGAATCCGGGTGCCCTCCCTCTACCCAAAGACCATCTCTCTCTCTTTCTCTCTCTCTCTCTCTCTCTCTCTCTCTCTCTCTCTCTCTCTCTCTCTCTC
>JAOUQZ010000047.1:19953545-19966198 GCA_028564935.1 Neosilurus hyrtlii | reverse complement strand
ATATATATATATATATATATATATATATATATATATATATATATATATATATATATATATATATATATAAAACTATATTATGCTAGAGTAATCGTAATGATTACAGTTAATCATAGGTGCAAGCCAATTATCATAATGTGCAATGGAAAAGTATGGGTAAGTACACCTGATTGAGTTTACAAGTACTTTTTAGGAGTGGTGTGATGCTTTAAACATCTCATTGATTCTGATTTTGTTATTATTATTTTTATTATTATTATTATTATTATTTTTAACTGTTTTTTTTTTGTGTGTATCTTGATTTCAGGCTGCAAATCAGCAAAATGAAAATATCTTGAAGGAAGTTGATTCGTTTCCATAACCGCTGTATGAACTAGTCCACTAGTTAGTGCTTGTTATTACTTAAGTTATGAAATTAATGTTTTAACAGCTATAAACAAGTGCTCCCTCACCAGCCTTGTTTGTTTTCTCTCTTTGAAAATTTTTAAGAAAAAATGCAGCTTGTTATTTCACTGAGAACCTATAAAGTCATGCACTGTGACGACCTGTGTTGTTGTTGTTGTTTTTAAACCTGTGCCCTGTGAAATGTGTTACTGTAGCGACAATACCATTTCATACCCAATACATTTTACTACAAAATGATTACAGCCAGACCACTGTCAGAACTTGGTAAAATATGAACCAACACCTGAACAGTCTGTTTCAGAAATGCTACAGTGCTGTAGTAGAAATATAAGATACTAATAAATATATTTAACATTTCTAACATGTGCTTAGTTCTGAAAGAGTACACAGTAACTGCAAAATAGAGAGAGGTGGCTTGAAAGGGAGACAGAGGGAAAGAAACTTAGCAGAGAAACAGATTAACAAAGAAGGAAAGAGAAAGTGAAATGTACTGTTTATTTCATGTTGCCTGATTAGGCTGCAGATCGAGCGAAGTGTATACACACTTTGCTTTTTGTTGAACAGATAATGATGCCTCTCTTTTGAAATCTGTTTCTTGTCAGTGGTCTCTCTTCCTCTTTTCCTCTCTATCATTCCCACTGTCTCTCTGTTGGTCTTTCTGACAGGGTTTTGTAGTCTATTTCCGAGATGACATAATTAGCTAAGCGCTGCACTGTGCTTTTGGGTTTTGCAGCCTGTCTGCTGGATTTATGTGAGTCCTAGCTGCAAACCATTATTTACTCTGCACTTAAGATCTGCTCACCTCCACGCCTCAACTCGTTCCGTCGTAAAACAGCTAACGGAGGGGCGGGAACCAACCAGGCTTACTAACAATAAATGATAATGTTAAAAAATTTATCGTACAAGACATGTTGTGTATAATAGATGTTGCCGGGGGGAAATAAATGAAAGGGAATATATACATGCAAGAAAGCACTGAGACTGAAAGCGTTGCTGTCGTTCTACATGTTTATGGAGGAGTAGGGCTAAAGCATGAGCTATACTGTGAACACCAGAGTGGAAACGCAAAGATTTACGGCACAATTCTGAGGCCTTTCAACATTCCCGGATGTTGGTGATCTATATTTAACGATATCACACTCCTATAACAGGGTTCATTGCAGACTGTGAGTAAGCCTGGCTGAATAGCTAATCATCGCAAGACGTTTTGGGGTCAGTGGCTGCTGATGATGGTGCTGTCGATGGCAGTTTTGATGCCTAAAGCTACACTTTTGAATCCCAGATAGAGATTTAATCTTTCCATAGGGCCACACAAATATAAAGTATTAGTGATGCACCTGGGGCAGGATGGGTCTGTGGTATATGGAGTGAAAAATACCTTTTTATATGACCAATAAAAAATACTTTTACTACTAATTTAAGTATTTATTAATTATTATAAATCTAAGAATTATTACAAAATCTTGACAGGTTCGTTTATTGTGTGTGTGTGTGTGTGTGTGTGTGTAACCAGGTTACCGCATGCCTTATTAATGACTCTATTCATTTGTAGAATCTCATCTCTCAGCCTCCTTTGGACGCCAGCCAAGTACCCAATCACTTACGCCTGAAATGAATAGAATAAAAATTGTCTCTTTTATTCCTTTATTTATTTATTTATTTTTCCGGCCAAGCACTAATTCTCTCTTGCTGCAATCAGACAGCCATCACTGTTGCCCGAGGGAATCGATAGCATAGGCTGTAGTTAATGTCAGGCTCTCTTGCTGCTGTTAGAGGGAGAAAACAGATATCTGTAGCTCTTATTGAAATTTTCCTGCTTTCCGTTTTTGTGAAGTGTCATTTTAGAAGAGTAGAAGCAGCCAAGCAGATAAAGAAATCAGGCACTGGAGCTCGGGTTACCTCTGCTAGCGTTACAGATAGGGTAACATCATGCCCTTTTTCTCTGTTCTGATTTGTAATTTCTGTGTCTTACCACATTACCACCAACAGGGATTGGGCTCCGTTCTGGTTGGTGCACCAAACATTTCTGAAAGTGATGTGAGCGTGTCACAGAACTCTCTGATTTCTGTTGAAATAGGCCTACCATGGGGGTAGCATCAGGTACTTTTATATCTGGGGCAGGAGAAATATTGGACTCCTTCAGCCATTTCCAGTGCTTTTCTTTACTCCCCTGCCTTTTTCCGGTGGTTTTCGCTGTCACTTACTGTTTCCCCTGAGTGGCTGCCATATTATTTCTCAGAATCACTGTTTATAGAAAAATGATCTTAGTATTAACCAACCTCAAACAACACGATTCCTTTTTCATCTTGAAAAATCGTTTTATTTAATTTTTTTGGACAGAGAAAGCAAAAAGACTGTACTGTCATAATGCACTACTTTGATTTTTTTGATTTATTAAAAAAAATAATAATAAAAGATTCACCCCCTGCCGCTTTTCTACAAAAACTTAAGATAGCTCTACACCAAAATGGTGCTTAATGTATCTGAAGCTACTTGCAAATTGCGGAAACTGCCAGAATTAGCCGTGAGAGTCCTAAATATTTGCTGCTATGGAGAATGCAGTGGAATAAGATACCTGTTAATGGAAAAAATTGCTAAGAAATATATTACTGGTAGTCAATTTAATTCACTATCTTGCTACTACTGTTTACCTCTTTTGTGCATTGTGAAAGGCCCTCAGTAGATGACACATCCTGGATTACAATGGTGGAAATGCAGGCCATTTCACTACATCTCTCTCTCTCTCTCTCTCTCTCTCTCTCTCTCTCTCTCTCTCTTTCTCACTCCCTCACTCCCTCACTCTGTGGTTCTGTATGTTTGTGTAGCTGAGACGTAACTGATGGGGACTTCATTTAAAATTTGAAGGCTGTGCTTTATCAAAATGGCAGATGTAATTAAGTTTCATGGGTAATATATGGTCACATGCACAGCTCTTCATCCCTCCAGTGCATGCTCCATCTTGGGACTTGATGGGACAAACCGAAAAAGTAGCCTGAGACCATGCACACGCATGCAGGTAGAAATGTTATCAAAAAACATAAGCACTACATCATAATAACGCATGTGTTAATACAGGGTGACCCAAAAAGTATCCCACATTTCAATGATAAATTAAAAAGAAATAAATAAATATAATCAGATTTTTATTTGCACACATAAAACTTTATTCAGTACAGTTTTTATTCATCATTATTTACACTCTGAAGCAGGAGAGGCGCTGCTAAGGTCTGTTGGTAGCCCAATCATATTTGAAGCTTGAGCTTGGAGGACTCAAATGTGTGGTTTCAACAAGATGGAGCTATGACACACTCAGCTTGAAGATCATTGGAAGTGCTGAGGGAAATGTTCCTTGTTCCGGTGATGTTGCATGGCACTGTTGGGTGGCCAGTCTGTTCCCCTGACCTTGCCCCCCTTTTTTTTTTCTGTGGGGATACCTTAAATCATGAGTGTATACTCATTCACCCCAAACTCTTGAAGCCCTTAAGGTTGCTAATCAGATGCCACTGTTCCACCCAATTTGACTCATTCAGCCATTTCAGCCTTCAGAAATCACCTCCAAGTGTGTATAGTCAGTGACTGCCACTATTTGGAGGACATCTTTAAAACATGATGTATAAAAACTGTATTGACTGGAGTTTCGTGTGTGCAAATAATCATTTGGTCATCTTTAACCTTTTTCTTTTCATTTACCTTTGAAATGTTGGCGGTTTTATTGGGTCAGTTTACATAAAATCGTGATAATTGGAGCTTTAGATCGTCAGCATGGTGTCACTCAGCCAGTTTGTGAAGTAAGTTTATTCTTGTATTGCGTTTCATTTTGTATTTGTCTAATACAGCAGGATAACATTCCTGCAGCTGTAGAAGGTTATTGTGGTTTTGGTGAAGATGTTTGCTGTGTGTGATCATACAGTGCAGTCAGCAGCATGCACCATTTAAAGTTGATGTCAGTCTCTGCTGGTCTAACGCTTTACTGAAAACAGATTTTATTTACAGACCTGTCCCACAGTGATGACATCACTACCACATTTGTCTCTGATTGCTTCTAAAATAAACTGCAAAGTAATATTTCCTTTCCTTCCTTTCTGTTTTTCCTCTTAAAGTATTGAATATTCAGTCTTTTGATATACATTTCCACTGTGTGGGTTGAGTAAAATAACTGCTAAGAGCAGAAAATATGCAGTTTGTTTTCTAGAACATATTTTAAATGGATAAAAAAAATGTAAATGCATTCTTAATATCATTTTACTTGTAAACGCTAGTGCAGCCAGGTACCCTGCATGCTATTTGGCTAAAAGTGGAAACATGTCCATCAAGTGCTTGATGAACCTCCCATTCCAGCTAGAATAAAAAAAACTTCAATCATCTGTGAAGGCTTTCTTTTGGAGTTTGGAGGGTAACTGTGGTGTTGAGATCAGGACTGTTTTCTGGAATCTAAGATTCTTTCATACCAGTCTTGGAAAATCATGTCTTCACATGGACCATGCTTTTTTGCATAGGGGTATCATCATGTGGTTACAGGGTTGGACCTCCTGTGGCCAACGGTTTAGAACTATCTGCATATTTTTGGGGTGATAAAGTATATATTATCTCAAAATGCAATTTATAAAACAAATAAATAAGAAATTCAAATAATTTTGGAGTATACTTTTTGTTCTGTAAGCCTTGTTTTATAACTCCAATACTAAGGGCATTTCGGTCATATTCTTTCTGCTAATTATTTTGGTGTTTTACAGTTAGTAAAGCATTTTCCCCTTTTCAATCAGTGCACTTCTTTGATTGAGTTCCTGCCCTCCCCCCCCTTCTGTTCTTTCTTATTCATTCTTCCTTTTTTTTTTTTTTTTTTTTTTTTTTGCAAGGCGCCCCATAAATTGTGTAAACTAGCCATGAGGGACTGTCTTTGAGCAGCAGGAGCAGAAGATAGATGCAGCTACACGTCTCAGTTCTGTTCTCTCTGGCCCTCCATCACAGAAATTGAGGGGTGAAAAATGGCAGGAGGGAGGTTGGGCCATAACTCTGAGTCTTCCTGCTCCATATGAGCTTCTGTAGGCCTTTAGTGCCCTCATCCTTTCTGTATATAACTTCCATATCCTTGAGCATTAAGTCTCTCCCAGTGCACATGAAATCAGTGTTGTGGAGACCTGTGTGTGTCCTTATGCAATCGTGTGTGTGTGAGAGAGAGAGAGAGAGAGAGAGAGAGAGAGAGAGAGAGAGAGAGAGAGGAAGAGAGAACGAGTATGATGCAAGTTCACTGTCATGCGTTGTTTATTTCTGTCCGAGTGTCCAGAAAGCAAGGGCACACCATGGTGTTGTTCTGGTCTCATTCACACCCACATGAAGTCCCTATGTTGGTTATATGTATAAGATTTACACACATTTATTAGCCTTTTATTTTCATTTAAATTTACCAGGTTAAGTGTATTTTAGCGATTGTTGATTATACTCATGGAAAGGGTCACCATACACAACATATTATTGGGCTGGTGGATCATTTTCTGACATAATTTGCGTGTGTGAGAGAGAGAGAGAGGACCCTAGGTGTATTTGTGTACATATTTGGCTGTAAACACTGTTCCTACTTTAATTTTATTCAATCTTAAAATTTTTATCTCCTGCCATTCCTTCATTTTATTTCTCATTTTGAACCTCTATTTTTCAATTTAACTATTTATTGGTATGACTAACACAAACTCATATTTCCAGTAAATGCATATCCTCTCTTACAATACTTATCTCCCTCTTTCTTCTTTCTGTCTGTCCATTCATACAGAGATTCAAAAGCTTTGTCATTCTCCAACATTACATTACATGTATTGCAGGTGAACGAAAAGACGTTTCGGGCGGAAACAAGGTGCAGTAAACAGTAGTAAAAATAGGAACATAGAATAAGATAATCTAAATCAAGTGAAATAGAATAACATGGGAAAATAATATCTCCATCTTTCTCCGTTTCTCTTCTTACTGCTCTGTCCAAATGTGTATCTATGTACCAAAGGATGTGTGAAGCAGTGGGTAAACAGTGGACAGACTGATTAGTTGTGAGCCCAGTGAAAGCCCAAATTAAATTTGAGCATTCTACTGAGTGCCTGTAAGGGAGTGGAGTTCTCAGGGCTCAGTTATTCAAGGAAGAGCATCAGTTGTTCTCTTGCCCCTTTCCTATCAACTCAGAAAAAAACTTTGTGTCAGATCTGGATTCCCCTCTGATGTTTTGAGTTTTCTCAGCTTCTTTGGCTCTGTATTTTACGGCAAAAATAACTTTCTAACATTCATAGTACTTTTCCCCCCAAAAAGGATTAATTTACAATACAGTGCTTTATTATTTTAATGTCATTGTTTTGATTATGTAACTGTGCTTTTACACCAAGAAAGAAGAACCCTGGTTCAAATTTTTATTTATTTGCAGCAGGTATAGAATATTAGCATATGGCTGCTTTGCAGCCTGAAATGACATACAAAATACACACACAGTTTTTTCCAGCTGTATTTACTTAATGCAACTAAACAGTGACAATTAAGATAGCTACATTTCAAGGGGAAAAACAGAATCAGTGAGCTGGGTAAAGGCACTGTCCTCCTAAAAAATACTTGTTAACTTCATTGAACAACAAAATAATTTGCATCAACCTCTGATCAGCTGTAATCATTCTGCTATTCCTAGAGCATTCCAATGCTTGGAATTGTAACTTATAGCAATCAATCAACTACAGGTGACAAGGCACTGTCAAATGATCTCAGGGATGAAGTTGTGGACAAAAGATAAAAAAACCTGCTTCCCTTGGACCTTAGATGGCCTAGTTAGAACCCAGATTTAAACCCTTTTGAAAAACAGTGAATGACTTCAAGTTTGCATTTCACTAACAGTCACCAAATTTGACTGAGCTTGAACAGTTTTGTAAATAAGCGTGGGTAAATATTGCACAGTCTAGATGTGTCAATAAAATCCATATTAGTAAAATGTCTCCAGGTGAGGTTAGAGTGTGGAGGGTAACTGTGGTGTTGAGATCATGGCTATTTTAGGACACTAAGATTCTTCCATACCAGCCTTGGAAAATCATGTCTTCACATGGACCATGCTTTGGGCTTAGGGGTATCATCATGTGGTTACAGGGTTGGACCTCTTGTGGCCAACGGTTTACAAATACCTACATATTGTTGAGGTGATAAAGCATATATAATCAGTCTAAATGTGTCCCTTAAATCCATATTAGTGAAATATCTCCAGATGAAACCATTTAACACCTGGATAGAGAAACCTCCAGTGCAGAGATGCTGGTTGCAAATTTAGGACAAAATGGCTACATTTCTGTATAATGCAAAGTGTAGATTTAGTTCAGTTTATGACACACAAGTTTTGATTCTATTTTAGGTGGGGATATATACATACATAATATATATATATATATATATATATATATATATATATATATATATATATATATATATATATATATATAATGTCAGAAATTACATAAGGCACACCTAACATTTGGTTCATTTTCCCAAGTTTCAGCTTAACCAGAGCCATGAATGATATTTGGCTTTGTGAAGGCCACAAGCTAATCTGTCCATTCCATGTCTCTAAGTTTCAACCCTCTAGCTGATGGCTTTAGGTTTTGCTAAAGTTTGTTTAATGCACCAGTTTCAGTGGCAGCAATACTGTCGCAGAGCATGATGCTACCACCACCATGCTGAGAGTGTTCTTGCAGTGGTGTTTTACAGCTGGTAAATCTCCTCATGTTTACGCCACCAAACATACGTCTAGACATTGTGGTTAAACCACTCAGTCTATTTCTTAGTTTCCCATAAAACCTTCCTCCAGAAGGTCCTTTCTTTGTCCCTGTGGTCTGCTGCAAATTTTAACCGAACTTGGAGATGTCAAATTTGAAGTAGAGCCTCTTTGACTGCAGCCTCTCGGTCCATGACAATGTAAACCTTGACTCTAGACAGTGACACTAGGGTTCCAGCAGACTGTAGACAGTGACACTAGGGTTCCTGTTACTAGTAGGCATGTGCCTTTTTAGTTCCTGGGTTGTTTCTGACAACCAATTTATTCTTAGCTGAAACTGACAGTTTGGGTCTACTTCTGGACATTGGCAAGGAGTCTTGACATTGCAATAATAATAGCTACTAACCCAATGTACATACAAACAGATGCTTGAGCTGAGGATCTTGGAATCTCTCACTCAATCATTTGCAGAGCAGCTTAATCCTATTAGGGTTGCGGGGAGCTGGCACTGGGCGAAGGTAGGGTACATCCTAAACAGCTTTCCAGACCATCACAGGGTCAACACATACACAACCATTTACACTCACATCCACACCTAGGGGCAATTTGGAAGAGTCAGTTAGTCTAATGTGCATGTCTTTGCACTGTGGGAGGAAACCGGAGTACATGGAGGAAACCCATGCAAGCACAGGGAGAATATGCAAACTCCACACAGAAACGCCCAAGTGAACCAGCTTCTTGCTGTGAGGTGAACATGCTAACCACCATGCTACCTGAAATCAAGAGACATACCATTAAGGATGGATGTTGTACTTTAGAAAAAGAACAGCCTAATATTGCCATGACATGATAAGTGTATGTAAACTTGTAGGCGGATGGATGGATAGATAGATGGATAGAGAGAGAATGCTTCTCTCTTATCAAATTGGCATTAATGATTAAATATTTTACTCTCATTGAAGTATAAAAATCCTGAGCATTGGCTCTCATCCCCACAGCAGATGTAGTCACTTCAGTGTTGGACACTGTATGTTTATTTAAACTCTGTTGCCTCGGTAACACTGTTGGGATGTGTTGTTGGACTTGACAGTCTGTAAATGTGTGCAGTTTACAAATATATATATAACACCGTGTAAATAATGGTATTACGTAAAATGCAGAGCATATGTAAATGATTTTCCTTGATGTAAGTCTATGTTTGCTGGAAGTCTAGTATGTGTATCTAAAGTCACTGTTCTGCTTATTCTGTGTAAAGTAGTCCATGTTTTGTATATTCACCATCCATGTTACAAGCCCACCCAAATGGATACAAATACAGAGCCTTGGCAAGGTTTATTTAATATTATGTATGGAATGCATACTCTGGGCTATAATGTGTGTGAATTTAATAATGAAATTGCTTACATTGTGACCTTTTCATGAGGCTACTCGGACAGCATCTGGCCAGTTGTGTTCATAGTCTGAGCTGTTTCTCAGTTACATACGATTCTGACCTTGTCAAAGGAGCAGCATTAACTTCAGTGCTACTGTGTGACAATGTAATGCAACCAAAATATGTTTTTTTGTTGGTGTTTTTTTTTTTGTTTTGTTTTTTTTTTGTTACAAAAAACATGACAATACGGAAGCAATACGTCCTCACTCTCATTATAATGTCCACCATGAAAAAAACATTTCTGACTTCCATACTATGTCATGGTTTTGTTTGTTTGTTTGTTTGTTTGTTTGTTTGTTTGTTTGTTTGTTTTTGGTTTTAACATGACAGTCGAAAATCGGAAATGCCTTTTTCCCTTCATGAAGGACATTATACTGACTCTTTTCTTTTCTCAAGGAGTGAATTTCTTTAAATTGTTTCAATACATAAAATTGCTTATTTTAAGGACATTATTATTATTATTATTATTATTATTAATAATTTAGTAAGAATTGAGCAAGCATATTGGAGGAGTATTTGGTAAGCTTATCCATCAAATCATCAGGGCAGAAGTGCACACATGTTAAAATATTTTCTCAAAAATATTAATACTCAAAAATAAATAAAAATAGACCACAGGGGTCCAGACGCTCCCACCGAAAGGACCATTTCATAATATGCCAATATAGAACAAGTATAGTAAGTGTGAAGGCCCCAGCTTCAAGGCACCACAAGTAAATGTCCAGAAACCTAATATACAGTTTTGCCTCTATGACCTTAAAAATTAGGTCAAGGTCACTCAAACACAAACTCATTCTAGCACTCATAGTAGTGAGCCAGCATACCAAGTTTAAAAGACCCAGCTTCAGTGCGCAGCAAGTAGTTGGCCTGAAATTAAAGTCAGACGGACGGTCAGAACCCAGTCCTATAGCTCCCAATGGGCGGGAGCTAAATACACAACCCTTCATTTAAAGCATCATAAAATAGCATGTATATCTTAATTTTTCTAAGTGTAATTTATAAGTATGTGTGCCTGTGTTTTTGGATAATGGCTTAAAGGCTTGTTGTGTTTCTCTAAACATCCTGATTAATTTAACAATGACATAATGCAGAGCTGGACTCACTGATGTTAAGCTGTTGTTGTTGCAGCGATATGAGTTTTGCAATGCTGCGCTCTGATTCTGCATGTGTAATGTTTGTGATGTGGAAAGGTTGGGGTGATTTTGGCGTGAGGGGAGGTGATACTGTGTTTGAGTGTGAGTAGCCCTGAACTGACAGGCAAGGCCTTATCAACAACATTACACTTCCATGGCACAATATTTGAGCACAGACAGAGAGAAAATATCACATGTTCTGTGTTGAGTGTTAGATAAACAAACCGATTACTGTTTTTTGAGTTTTTGTTTTTTTTTTTTATCTGTTTTTTTTGTTTGCTTAACTTTGAATCCTTATCAAAGTGTCATCAGGACATACATTTATACACAGTCACACATTGGGTTTTATTTCATAATCCTGTCCTGAGGTGTATTGTAGCGAGAAGGTTGATTATCTCAGTTTAGCTCGGGGTGGGACTGTCCATGTGGTTTGATGTAATGTTGATATTACGTGCTGTTTGTTTTTCAAAAGCTTTTCCTGTTCCTCGTTGAATTCATCAGCAGCAAAGCATGCCCTCCTTGACCTTCATCTAATGTCTAAAATCTATTATGCTAAAGCCTTTACTGTGAATGTTTATGCGTTTGTGTGGGCATCAAAAACTTATTAGCATGTGTATTTCTAAGCTTTTAGACAGCAGGGGTGAGCGCACATTAAACAAAGGTCAGGCATTGTTTAATATGTAGTTGTTAAGACTAAATCAATATGGAAATCAACATTGTGTGTGTGTGTGTGTGTGTGTGTGTGTGTGTGTGTGTGTGTGTGTGTGTGTTTGGTGCAGTAGTATGGACCGTATCCAGCAGCTGCGCAGGGAGTATCAGCAGGCTCGGAGAGAGGGAGCCGCTCCAGCTTACGAGGAGTTGGAAGCTCGATGCCAAGGCACCGAGTACGACCCACACCGGGTGAGTCGACTTTACTTAACCTCTACGAACTGAACTCCCACGCAGCATACACTGCCTTCATCACTCCACCCTTCTCTCCAAACTTTTACAGAGCTCTGGCCATTATAGCAGCTCCTCACACACAAACGCAGTACAAAAACAAATATCATTTGGCTTTGTCATTTCCTGCTCGAGTGTGTTTAGATTGTTGTTTTCACTTACCATATTCAGAGAATCTGAGAGTGAATCCTACTATTTTATTACACACAAGTACTGCACTTGTTTCATTTTTGTCTACTGACTGTTTTCTCACACACTAATCATACATTTGTATTGTTCCCCGAATCAGCAGTTAAGGATTTGTGCTTACAGTAATCACTTGCGCAAACTTCCCCTGAACTCGGTAGCTCTTGTTTTATTTCGCTCTTCATTGGGTCAGGATTAGGGCAAACCAGCTTTGTTTGTATTCACAGGGAGCAGAATGCGACTCTCTTTGTGCAGGATCAATAGTTATACCTCTTTCAATTTCAAATGAGCCAATCTGCACTTGTTTAGAGTGGGGACGAGAAAGAATTGCAGACATTGGGATTAGAGGTGCAGATTGAATTAAACTACCTCCGAACAGCAATCACCCAGTCTAATGAGTCCACTCATTAAGGCTTGCTTTTGTATTTCTTCTTCTTGCTCGTCTAAAAGTGTTCCACACTAATTTATACGGTGACTCATGGAAACTGACATTCTTCATGAATCAAAACAAAGCAGAGTTATTGCAAGCTGTTTTTTTTGTAGCTGCAGAAAATCGAAGCAGCCCCAGGTTTAAGCACAGTGCCACACATCCAAGCATGTACATACATTCCCAATGTCTGTGGTGTTTTAACTGATGTTTGGGTCAAAACAATTATGAAGCCACAGAACAGTACAGTGGTTGGTGATGTTCTTGTAGAAAAAAATGCCAGGCTTTTGCCTGAGGCATGGTAGCAGAATTAAATCAACAGAATAGTCCTACTGAGCCTTCACACACACACACACACACACACACACACACACACACACACACACACACACACACACACACACACAC
>JAOUQZ010000047.1:19920491-19950934 GCA_028564935.1 Neosilurus hyrtlii | reverse complement strand
TATATGTGTGTGTATATATATATATATGTGTGTGTATATATATATATATATATATATATATATGTATATGTATATATATATATATATGTATATATGTATGTCACAGGGGCAGCAGGCTTAAGAAGTGAGGTCCAGAAGTCCCTCTCCCCTGCCACTTCCTCCAGCTTTTCAAGGGGGACACTGAGGCATTCCCAGCCCAGCCGAGAAACATAGTCCTTCCAGCATGTTCTGGGTCATGTCAGGCTGATTCGAAACTGATTTTTTTGCAAGCAAGGTTGTGTTTATGATACTTTGATTTATGAAACTTGAATTACATTTTTACCTTACTGTTTTTTCAGCATGTCAGAGTAGCACAATGATGTGACATAGTTTACTCCTTTAGACCAAGACAAGGTTAATTATGACAAACCAAATGAAAGGACACTTTAAAATGATGGAATATTAATATATTTACCTATCAAGCTATCTATCTGTTTATCTATTTCAATCTATTTGTCTATCTATATATAAAATCCTGACATGAATATTAAGAAAAGCACATTGGAATAATCCTATGATGTAGGTTATTATCAGCCTTATTAGGACTACCCTTAATTGAAGTGTTACCTATTTAGTGTGTAGCACATAGTTATTTGTCAAGTAGAATTGGTTTGTGGGGTAACATTTCATCCTACTGGTAATTCAAACACACAAAAGATGGAATTAGTTTTGTCTGGGTTGCCCAAAAGCTGCTTTCACCTCCATGTCTCATCTGCTCACGGATTCATGGGAATCTCTTTAACTGTTCTCTTTATATTTAGCCCTCAGCTACAAAGTTGAAAATGAATGATTCACAATGTCTTTCACTGTTCTGCCTGATGATTTTGGGGAGATTTAGTGTCAGAGAGAGAAGTAGAAATGTTATGAACAGCACATCTCATCTCCTTGGCAGAACCCAGCATTGCCTATTAGATCTAATGAATTTCAGATAAAAAAAAAAGACTCGGGGCTTTCTTTTCAAAGAGGCGTTCAGTGGGTCATGGATACAGCGTGGCATATGAACTAAATTCTGAAATAGTGTGGTCTTATGACTGTGTTTTTGAGTCTGTAATATGGTTAAGAAAGGAATCTTAATACTGGCTCTCTAATCTGGCTCTTGGTATGAGGTGATGGTTAAGATTGCAGCTATTAGCTGTATGCTATATAACTGTAGTCCTGACCTTGTGTTTCTCCCCATCGGATGGATGTAGCATGTGCAGGGAAAAAAATCTTGCAAATCTGTCAGGCTCTTTCTCACAGGATCCGGCTCTGCTTCCTCAAATGAGCTGGGACACAAACCAGGCCAGGTTTTCAACACCGGTTGTAGATCAGCAGGATCGTCTCTGGCGTGCTTTCAAACACATACAATAGGGGGAAAACCCCATCTCACCTACACCCTTGCCAAATACCTCTTCATCCAATCCTGAAGTATTTTTACCTGACATTCTTTAACAAATTATTTGTTTAGTATACACAAGTAGGCAACTGGGTTTCTGTTCAAGGCTTACTTGTGGTTTGAGGCAGGCTCAAATGCCACTAGCGATGGTGTGCCTTTTATGTGAATGAGTTTCCCTGCCTGAATTTGCCATCTTTTGACCCTGGCTCTCCCAGTTCTCCTGGGTCTATCTTAGTAGCAGCTACATGAAATCAAGGTTGGTCTGGGTAAAGAAATGGCAGGATATGCATTAAAGCCTTTGATGTGGATTCCACAGAATCTAATGGGAACTGTTTGCACTTTTTCAAAATTAGCAGCAAAGCTGACTGTGAACAAGGCCTGCAACAATGATCATTGGCTTTTGATTTCCTGTCAGCTGGGGTAACTTTCTGCCACATCCACTGACTCATACCAGTCAGTTTTCCAGTGCATGCTGAAACCACAGCTGAAGGTGGGGCAGAAAAGCAGAGAGAGGTCTTCAGATTGAAGGGACACTAATGAGACAGGATAACCGCTACATCCTGCAGCTTCCCTTCTCCCAGCCTGTTGTGCATTGCTCTAGCATCTCTGTGAGAATAATGACCAGTAAGAGAATGGGTGATATTTTGTGTTATTGAATCTGCTGGTGATGATACATACAGGAACCTGTAGTACTATATTCGGAGCAAATGAATGCTTGGTTTTTCAAAACCTGCTAAAACCTGGACATCCAGCAATCCAATAATTAATCTTTCTGTGTTCTTTCTTGTTCTTTATCAAAAGGGCGTCAGACGTGACCTCCTTTGATTTTCAGGTTTTTTGTTTTTCTTGTATGATGCTTCTCTGTGCTTGCAGAATGGGTGGAGATATCCTGCAGTACATCTGGGATTGGTTACTTAAACACAAGCTGAAAGAAGCCAACAAAGCCACTGCGCATGCAAATGTAATAAGGTTATAAAAATAAAAAGTCTATACACATCAGCCAATAAAATGTATCACTTCCAGATATTTTTACTGGTTAAGGAGTGAAAGCGAGGCTTTGTGTTGCATAAAGGGACCCATTATTCCTGGTGAAGGTCATGAGATTTTTTGATCTGTCCTTAGTTTATGTTTGGTGACACGTTAGATCCTTTGAAACGCTCCATTATGATATGAAGTATCTTTGTGGTTTGACCCAAATTTTAGTTTTGTCTTCTTTACCAATTCTCACTCTTTCATCCATTTGCCGAACTGATTAACCCTACTAGGGTTGCGGGGAGGCTGGTGCCTATTTCACCCAACGCTGGGCTAAGAAAGGGTACACTCTGAACAGCTGACCAGACCATTGCAGGGCTTCACTCTTCTTTGGTGTTTAAAAGGCTTTGTTCTTAGGTACGGATTAGAACATACGCCACCAGGCAGATACATCACGAGATTGCTTCATACATATAAGAATCTCTCTTTTTGCCGCATTCACCTTGGTCTTGTGTAAAATTCAGACATGCAGACGTGGGAGTGCAGCTGAACTCTGCACTAATTCGGGAGTGATAATCTGCCCTCTCAATTACCATGTGGCTCTGATGAGATTACAGGGCTGGATAATTCATTTCCAGCCTAATTTCCTTCTTAATTGACTTTCATGGTCTTTTTCTGAGTGTGAGCCATTGTGGCAGCTGGGCTACCTGACACTGTTTTTCCGGTTACTATTGGAGAATTTCAGCTTATGGATAGAGGGGCCTTTGTCCTCTGAGCTTGGCCTGAGTACTGCCTTCCAAACAACAAATTGAGTTTCTATGACTGTGAATTGTCATCATGTGTGCTGTACAGCACTTTTTTTTTCCTCAAAAAGAAATATTGCTCCATAAATGTTAATTGTTATTTATGTCATTTCCCAGCATCCCACCAATTTCCCTGCATTCCTTTTGTGAATGTGGTGCCGCTGATGAGAACATTGCAGTGTGCCTGAAGCAAGGAGATGGGATGTGAATAATAAGTTGTCAACAGAAACAGGGGGAAGAAAGTCGGTTAGATACACAGACTTTAAACTTGTTTGAGCCATTACTCGCAGGATCATGAAGCTGTGTGTTTTGTTTATGACTCACCTCTTGAACTGAAAACTGCAGTCATAAGACCCGCCATTCCATTCACCCTGGAATTCACCAAAATAGGAAGTGTGATGGTTAATCACAGAGAACCAAAAATAGCCTGTGTAAACTATATAGATATTTCCCTCAAGCTGTATGTACTGTATGTTTTTATATAGACATATCCACCTCAGTAAAGTGCCTGTGTCCAGGATCTAAGACTCAGAAACTAATAGTCATGTGTTGTAAGAGATACATTTCAGACATGTTGGTAAGTTGTATCTTCGGCGCAAGTGCAGACAAGTGTTTATCTTGAATACATCTTCATCTTACTAACAATTCATGGGTCATAGCATGTAAAGATAAGATAACAGCTGAGACATACTGTTATTACTCAGCTGCTGCCCTCCGTCTCATTCTGTCTATTTTGTCTGGAGCTTTGGGGCCTGCACTGGGCATCTGACTAACACCAATCATGGTGATGTAACCATGTTCGAGCAGAGATCACGACCTTTTGGATATGCATTACACTCCTCAGACAGCCATAATGGCAGAGTCCCCGGATAGGAATGTGTCTGGTCAAGGGAGTGCAGGCTGTAGACAATCATATTGCTGTCTCCATGTGCTTGACCCACCCTGGCCTGTCTCACACTCCAAACTGTCAAGCCACCTACACAGAGTTATATACATGCATGAAGTAATCTATACCTTTTCATAACCTCTAACCTCAGCTATGACAGAGTGGCAGGATTTAAACACGCCAACTGAGTTTATTATTGGGACAGCAAAGTGCATCATAGCATAAGGAGAGCTCTTAAAGGGAAGTAACTTGCTTCTACCTTACATCATGGTGAACCCCTTTCCAACCCCAGTCACTTTCACCTTGTCATGGGGTTGCTGATGAAAACCCCAGAGCAGTGCAGTTACACAGGTTTTAGTGCTAATGGATTGGCAGAGGGTGAGACTAATACTGACTTTGTCACGTTGCCGTATTGCCTTTACCTCATCTAGTGTAACAGTCATAGCCAGTTAGGGTCATACCCAGGCAAGGCCATACAAGGAGGTTTGTGCCTCGGATGCAGACTTGATTTACCCAGCATGAAAGTGCTTTTCTCATTTTGTTTGGGAAACATGAAGGGAAAATATCACCCATGATAGCTAGCCGAGACGTCAGAGGATATTTGTGGTTTAAGCTCTTGGCATTATAAAAAAGCAGAAATAGTGTTGCAGTTCTGTCTATTGACAGAAGAATATGCTACATTTAGACGATTGGATCTCCATGGCAACTAGCACTAACCTCAAACAATGTTTTGGTAAGTCAGTTGTTTCCCGGCTCTGCTGCCTTTCCATTTGTAATCCAGACTCCACATGAAAAAAAAGTGCTGATGTCTCTGGTGCTGACATTTGAATACCATTGGAGAAGTTAATTCAAAAGCTTTTGCACTTGCATTTTGTTTAAAGTACAGCATGAGGAAGATAGAGTGCCAAGCAACATAGCCTTCATTTAACTTGGCTGGCGAACAGTGGAAATGTACTTGAATGAAGTTTAGCTTTAGTTACATGAATACACACCCTCAAGTTACAAAAATACCCAAAATGTAAATGGAACCAAAAATCATACTTTTAAGTTCTTAGGGAAATCATGTTGATACAGCAGTATCCTTAACCATTACAGATCAAGTGGAGGTTTCACTAATATTTAGACAATGCCCTCCAGCCTGCCAGAGGGTCTGTTGACGTAAACCTTTGGTTTTGTTATCTGTGAAGTTGACCTGTTTAAGCTTAATTACTGTGTTAGCATTCAGCCATATTCTGGGAAAACAGTATTTACTGGTTGATTGGCGACATTCTTGTGTTTTTCTGGCATGCAGACACAGTGAAGGATCATTCTGATGGGCCCTTATGACATTGAGAGCAAGCACTAATGTGGAATTAAAAGGGTTGGTGTTCTGTCTAAGTGCATATTAATGACCCATAAGGTTAAATATTATGTGAAGTTCTCTAGATTCAACATGGAAGTGAAGCCTTCAGCATTAAAAAGCAGAGTTCTTCACATATTATATTATATCCCAGCTGCTCCATTTTGAATCTGAGTACAAAAGAAATTCCAAAAGAGTATTAGTTTAATCTTGTTGAGAGGAGGGACCTTAAGGCTTGTTCTTATAATGTGAAGCCTTAAGAATCTACTGGTCTGTATTTGATATCTTGGCATTGCATATTGCAATTGCAGTGAATCTGAACCCTGAGTGAACAAAAATAAATAAATAAATCACATATGAGAGCCACATATTGCTTATTAAGAAAGGTACTTCTAGAGTTAAAAGTAAAAGTTAATTGTATGTTTGTATGTGTGTGATCACTGTTTCCGTGTGTGTGTGCTCATTTTGGATGCGTTAATTGCAGAAGTCAAAGTTTTCCTTCAGAAGTTTCCCTTATTTTTTTGAATTAAATAAAACATGTTAATTGTGAAGATAGAGTGAAACATTAACTAAAACATTCTTCTCCAACTACCACAATGATCAATTTTGGTTAGTCTGACAAATCTGTGCAAGCAGAACAGTTTCACTCACAGCTGCCTGATTAAAGGGTGGGTCTGAGTTTTGATTCAGTTGTAGGCTACGGTATAATTACAGGCCTCATAATGTGAAATGGTGGAGTATGTTTAGATGATTGTGATATGGCTGTTGTTGGAGTAGATCAAATGAAGTGGCTCTGAAGTGGTTGGAGTTGGTGATGGTTGGAGAGCTGCAGGGACATGATGAAGTGGACATGCATTGCGGTGAACAGTTTGTGTGTGTATTTGGGTATATGTGGGCCATCAGGAGGCATTTTCTGCAGTAAAAGACAATGAGGGAATTACTCCACAAAACTGAGAATGCTACAAGTAGGTGCATGAATAATACTTTTTTTAATAAAGTGACAGTAGTGAAAATTTGTTGCCATTGAATGCCATGGGTCAAACAACAAGGGTCTGGGAATAGTTCAGACAGATGACTGTCTGATCTGAGAGCAAATCCAATAGTGAGAAAAGCATGTGGTTGGTAATAAAAGTGGAATTCTAATGGGATTATTGCCAGGTTGACCTTGCTGTGCCCTGCAGACAAAGCGTGTCCATTGGCATTGTGGGTGATTAGCACTCTTCCATCATCAGTCCAAGGTCATGTCTAATAAAGTTACATTGGATCTCTTGTTGTCTGCGTAGCTTCCTGTGGACACAGTCAGCACTTAAATCACTGTGTATTAGGTAACATGTCTTGTGTCGGAGAGTCCACAAGATACATTTCATATATATTAAACCAACAATCCAGTCATGATGTCTTTATTTAAAATGCTTAGAAATCCAAACACTTAATATTTTGGCCACATTATTCTTTTAGAGCCAATTTGTACTCCTGCAGTGTGGTACAGAGTTCGATTTGAACAAGAGCTTTATTTATATATTCGGTTGACTTTAACTTTCTAAGATTGCCCAGGTAATGCAGGTCAGCAGTGAAAGGCAGCAGTGTGTCCCATCGACATACATCAGAGCCGCAGTTAGATCTGGCTTTGATTAGAACTGGGATGCAGTGGATTCACTGCAGGGGTGAGAAAATCAGTTAAAGAAACACAGGCTGCATGCTAACCCTCGCTAACCTCCCTATAGCCCAGAGGCATGCAGGAAAAATCTGCAGCTCAATCTCATTCAGTATGCCTAGGGAGCGGTGATAACCCCCGGTGTGGCATGTGACACCATGACTTGGAGTGGTGACCCATTCATAGACAGCCACGTGTAATATGATTAAAATGTTTTGGCCGTTGGTCCAGCTGCTGCCACATAGCTTCTGTACATCACTCCAGAGGGAGAGGAAGTTTCCACAGCAAGCAATTACAGCCACCTCTGTGATGTAGCAAGGGATTTTTTTCCCCTCTTCTTGTTTTTCTCCTCCTCCCCTAGCCCCACCTTTCCTCACCCAGGGACTTTGAACCAAGAAAGACATTTTGGTCCTATTGGGAGGTGGGAGCAGTAATTTGTGGGTTTACATTGGTGAAAACGCCTTGAATGATGTATTCAATTTTTAGGATAAAGTCTTCCATATACCATAAAATGAGAAAATCAGCTCATTCGTGACAACTTTGTTTTCTTTGAAAATCTAGATGTATGCATTTACACTGACAGATATGCCTATTATGAGCTTATTAATAGAACATACAGCCATGATTAAGTTGTATATGCACATATAAAAGGAGTCGGCCATTCTAAAAGCCAGTTTCATCAGATTACGGGGTTGTACTCTTACTTTTGGTTCCTTTATTTTTCTAATAAGCTCCGAGTGGATGCAGTACCCAGACAAGTGCAATTATTATTTATTTATTTATTTTTGAGGCTCAGCCAAATAATAAAGCTGTAATAAACTTTTTTTCTCATACAGAAAGACTAAATCTGCCTGTAAACTCAGAGCTGTCTAACTAGATTGGACTGAAATGATCAAAGCACTCTTTAATCAAAAAGCTTAACTAAAACTTGTATCTTCTCATGGTGGTGGTGGTGGTGGGCGGTGAATATCAATGAACATGAGTCAAAACCAGCTAAAGTGTCATTCTGTACTCTCTGATTTATTAGACTAAATAATTTGAATATTATTCAGATAGGAGGTTTTTTTTGCTAATGTTTATTTTCCTTATTTAATAAAGATACACTGAACATAATTTGAGTATGTTTTATTTCTTTTTTATATGTAAAAAAAAAAATACCTGATTAACAAATGTATGTTATTTTTACCCACGGATTTGAAACATACTGAATGATGGCAAATAAAACACCACACAGCACCTCTATTTCAATACCAGTTCATTGTAACCTCAACTAATAATGAACTTCAATATACAAGCAAAGAGAAAATACGTTCAGATGTTATCTGCAGGACTGAAAACTTGGTTTAAAAAAAGCTGATTGTGTATGTTAGGCAGTTGGTCAATTTTTTTACTCTGTAAGTCATCAAACGTCTGCCAGGAATTTTCAGCCTTTTAAGCTGACAACCTTGGAGAAAATCACGTTTAAAGTTCAATAATTTCATAATTTCCAACTTAATACCCACTTTGCTGTGATGGGTCACGAAGTTCCATAAACAGAATAAATGCTTTGTCCCTTGAATACTTTTCCCTAATTCTTTTGCTTATATTTCTCTTTCTCTCTCTCAGCCAGTGAAAACAATTGAGAATAATGTCAGTCAAAACCAAATGTACGCATGTCAGTTGCAAGTTTTGGAAGATAGCAGACACGAAAAACATAAATTTTGACCACTTTGCTGGGTTGCAGTTATCTTGCCATGTGGTTTTCTTGATATGAGGGCCCAACATCTGTTATTCTGTGTTATTCAATTTGGAAAATAAAAAACAAAACATTTTTTATCACTTTGTTTAATAACACCTTAGCTGATTTTGACTCATATATAAAATCCAAAAACGGGTAGGAACGTAAATTGACTGGTAAATCGAGAGCGTAGCCTTCCGGCTCAGCTCATTCTTCCCCACGACGGACCAGTACAAGCTCCGCTTTACAGCAGAGGCTGCACCGATCAGCCTGTCGATCTCCCGCTCCATCCTTCCTTCACTCATGAACAAGACCCTGTGAAACTCGAACTCCTCCACTTGGTTCAGGACCTCATTCCAGACCCGAAGGGTGCATTCCACCATTTTCCGACTGAGAACCATGGCCTCGGACTTGGAGGTGCTGATTCTCATCCCGGCTGCTTTACACTCAGTTTTGAATTTCAAGAGCCGGAGGTCCTGGCTTGATGAAGCCAAAAGGACAACGTTATCCGCAAAAAGCAGAGACGAGATCCTATGGCCACCAAACCAGAACCCCTCAACACCTTGGCTGCGCCTAGAAATTCTATCCATAAACATCCTGAACAGAACTGTTGACAAAGGGCAGCCTTGGCGGAGTCCAATCCCCATTGGGAACAAATTCGACATGTTACCAATGCGGACCACCTTCTGGCTCCGGCAATACATTGACCAAATGGCCCGTAGCAACGGGTCCAGTATACCATATTCCCCCCCCACAAGATATCTCGAGGGACACGGTCGACAGCCTTCTCCTAGTCCACAAAGCACATGTGGACAGGTTGGGAAAACTTCCACACCCCCTCCAGGATCCTGTAGAGTGTGTAGAGCTGGTTGAGAGTGATGTGTGCGGGACGAAAACCACATTGTTCCTCCTGAATCCGAGGTGAATAGACTTTCCCGGGTAGGCTGAGGAGTGTGATTCCATGACAGTAGGAAGACACCCTTCTGGTCCCTTTTTTATAGTAGTTCTAGTTTACTCTTTCTTTGCGAGGGATTACACATAATTATGTTAGATCAGCACACCCTCTTTATAATCTGAATCTGTATTTTCTATTCCTTTATTTCTGGTTCAGTCTGAAATTTGGCTCTACTCTCACATCTATAGTTTCCAAGCTGCTGCAGCTAACTTTAATAGGCAGGCCCTCCTTGGCTAGTATGGCACTTGGCTTGTAATGGCCATGATGGGTCTGTAGAGCAGTGCTTGGAGGTAGTGGGGATGTCATGACGGAGGCCTGAGTGTGTAATGTTCTCCATGTTCAGCTCACAGCTCTCTGCACCGCTGCATAATGAGCCTGGAGCTGCAGGTTTTCCTCTCATTGAATGAGCTGAATAATGATGACGGTCTGAGAGCTGCAGAACTATCACACCCTCACACTCTCGGTTCTGACTGTCTCTGTGTTTCTCTCAGATCACCCACTCTAGCAGGCTCTCTCATTCTAACACCTGAATTTAAAGGGAAAAAAAGAAAGAGACAATTCAAGACACAAGGGCTCACATTCTTTTTCATTAAAGAAATTCCTCACTTCTGTGTTTAACTTTCTTTTCTTTACTTGCGAAAGGTTACTCTGTTTCTGGGAAGTCCTTTTGCACTTCAATGTTTCTTTTTAAGACTCAAACATTAATCTTCAGCTTCCCTTCTAGGCATGTATGTGATCAGTTTGGCAATTAATCTTCTATCCATAAAAGCTTTTTTTGTTTCTGTCTTTTAAAGACCATTCTTTTTTGTCTGGCAGTCCTTCTGTTTTCAGCGTCACATTGTTGCTCACTCTTTGGATTCTGTTCAGTGTGCAGCTGAGGTTAAAAGTCAGTTGTGAAAAGCACAGTTTCAAGATTATGCACATTATTTATTTATTTTTTTAATTCCAGAAGCAGTATGCCTAAGTTTAAAGAAAACATTCCTTGAATATTGGTTGGTGCATGCATCCATCCATGGCTGTAACCCCATGACACCTAATTTGGGGGGGTCAATAAATAAACTTTGAGAGAAAAAAAAGAAGCAACCTTTAAATTAACAACTGTTATAATCATTAAAACAGTACCTGTACCAGTACCTGATTCCAGTGTAGCTTTGTGTAACACTGTAGCACTTTATAAACCAAATTGTTTCTATTTGCAGCAAATATGCCACAAATAAATCTGATCAGCATAAACAAAGTGGCGTACGCAGAGAATGTACTTGTGTTAACCTCATGGTTCATGTGTTATTCTTAGATTAAAAATTAAAGTGCTCATAATTAATATATAGATTTAGGCACTGCCCAAAACAGAGCTCCTGATGGATATCTTTATTGATAGTTGTCCAAGACGGTTCCTTTAAGGCAAAAAGTGCATGTGCACAGTGGGTGAGGCGAAAAGGTAAATTTTTTAAAATGTATTTATTTATTTATTTGTTAAGAATATTGTTGATATCACTTTAGTATTTCATAAGGCTGCAATACATTACAGTTTGGGGGGGGGGCAACAAAATTCTTTTTTTTTTTTTAAACCTTCTTATAGGTGAAGGGTCTCTGTGTCAATGTTACATTTGCTACCTGATTAACTTGAGATTGATTTCAGCATTGCTCTATTAAAACTGCTTGGTACTCTTCCACCTTCATAAGTTTCAGAGTGCCTGACAGCTTGCGTTACCGAATTGCAGTGTAAGCTCATTAAGTGCCGACTTGTTGAATATGCAAAGAGTCAAACACAAGAAAAAGTGTGGAAGCATCTTTTATCTTTATACGGCCCAAAGTCAAAAAGCACTTTCATTACATATGTCACCTTGTTTAAAACAGAATCAGATTTTAGTTACAGCAGTGTTTTTATAATTAACCCTCACTTTAAAAATCTTTAAAAAAAAAACTTTCTGATTTTTTCCCCTTTAAATTAAAGGCTCCATGACTTTTGTATTCATTTTATTCACTAATTACTTTCATACTTTATATAAATGATTTTCAGCTGGATTTGAGATTGGTTTAGAGTCATGTGGAGTGGGATTTTTCACGTTGGTTGTTCATTTAATTTTTCTGCATACACAAATGTCTGTTACATTACCTCAGTCATCCTTTACACTTTTACTGCTCATAGAGACTACGTGGTATACCCATTGCTCCTTTAGCTGGAGGAACTCTTGACTCAGTTACTTTTACAGGCTGCTTAATTGCCTCTGTAAAACCACTGGGCTTGTTTGTAGGCACAGGGTTTTAAACAAGGTCTCAGTTAAGTATGTATGTGTGTAAAGGCCCGGATTTGGTAAGTTGGAATGTTTGATTAATGTGTGGTATGATCGGGTCAGGGCACTCTGGCAATGCCAAGGGCATAAAAGACCACAAATGGGGCAAATAACCCAGAGAAGCCTATTGTCAGCATGAAGCCTTCAGAGCTCTGGGGAGACTAGTGTGACTGTGTACCAGTTCCACAGTGCTAGCATACACCGGCTTGCCTTTAGCTCCCTTTTACGACATTATATTCAGTGGAGTCTCAGTTTCAAATCTCAGTGCGAATGATGAGAAGGCTTTCATTTGTGCTACTCAACCTCAAGAAAATGTTCTATCGTATCATGAGGCTGTGTGCAAGTGCTTGTTAACATTTCTAACTGAATGAGTTAAACGTTTTAAAATTAATAGGGCTCTTTAGGTACCAAATTAAACTCCGGTCAGATGACATGCGAACATTTTTCAGCTTCTATCAGATAAAAGTGACTTCTGACCTTTTGAATGCCACTTGTTTCATCTTATTGTCTGAGCATATTTTGTTTGTCAGTTGCCTCATTGTGTGTGGGGTATTTAAGTAATTGTATTGTATTAATTCAATTTGGCTGCATTCAGGTCAGCTTTCAGATTCTTAACAGCACTGGACAGACTATTGTATTGTCCCGTGTAAGAGCCAGATTGAATAGAATCTTTCTCTAATCTCCCTGTTCTATTTTCTTAATCTACATCATGCTTTCATTTTTCAGCGTTTGGTGTTTGTGCACCCTGAGTCTGTTTTATTTTTCTATTTTGTAGCATGACAGGATTCTCAGAAAATTGGTGACAAAGGCTGAGAGTCTTAAGTTCGTCTTGTTCTCCAGGCAATCTTAAAGAAAGTGATTGATATGTATTCGCATGGACATTATTATCTCCATCATATATAAAACATTTATATTACAGCCCTACTGAAGCTCTCTTGTACTTTTTCTATGACAAGCTGACAGGAATTTCAACTGAAATTGAAATAAAGGCATTATATTAATGTGCTAGTTTTAATACCTGATATTTTCTGTAGTAGACGTTTATATATAAGGTCTTGCTTAGCAGAATCTATACATAATCTAAGGCTAATAATAAACAAAAATATTTAAAAAGGGTATTTAACAAAGGAAAAATATACTCAGTGTCACTGCTTTGGGAAGTGGTGACTCAGCTGTTAAGGCTCTGGATTACTCAATAGAATGTCAGCAGTTCAATCCCCAGTACCGCCAAGCTGCCACTGATGGGCCCTTGAGCAAGGCCCTTAACCCTCAACTGCTCAGTTATATAAATTAGATTCTTAAAAAGTCCCTTTGGATAAGGGTGTCTGCCAAATTCCATAAATGTACATGTTAATGCTTTGTAACGGCTATAGGTTCCCCCCATGATGGAGTCTTCAGGGCAGGAAAGTTTGTGCTTTCTGCTTTTTTTGCTTGTGTGGCAAGCTGCATCTTTGTTCTTTTGTAAAAGTGTTTTCAGGGAATGAGTGTTTATAGCTGCTGTAAAGTAAGATATAACAGGAAGTAACTTGACTCAAACATTCCTAAACACCAGTAGCTAAATGGTTAAATGCATGATGTGTCATTCCTTTAAGCAAATTAAAACACATTTGGACTGGGTTTTTATTGGATTTTTTTTTTAATAACTGCATACACGTTACTGTGTTGTATTCATTGCATCATGACTTATCACCTGGCATCTAATGCATTCTGGTTAACCAAGGGTCCAGCCCCTGGCCAGTCAGAGCAGAATTAGTTATGTTTCCAGCTGCGTTCAGCTGCCTTCCTCTGCCCAATCTGTGCTAATTGGCCTGCTGTGCTTCCCTGTATACATGAGTCAGGTCACTGATCAGGCCCATTAACCCCCCACAGTCACCGGCCACCAGCATAGTAAATGAGCCTTTAACCCTAGGACAGTTCAAACAGAGACCTTAACACCACCCTGCTCAGTATAGCTGTGTCATTCAGATCAGCCCCTCACAGCAGTGGGCATCACAGCTGCAGATTGGACCAGACTCTATACCATCTTCAGTGGTGTATAAGGGTCAGTGTAGAGCATGCACTGTATGACAAAATTAGGGTTCTGTTTACAGGAAAAGGAAGTATGCATTGTTGACGTTTCTGTGTACAATTAATAATCACTGAGAGCTATGGGACTATAGAGTTGGGTAGTTTATTTGAGGAAATGTGAGATGGCTGTTCCCTCAGTGGATTATCATAGGAGGACTTCAAAGGCCCAAATGCCATGTGGAGTTCAGGAATTCACAGTTGAGGATTTAAGGAATTCAGGAAGGAGCTGGTGTGTAGCAAAAAGGGATTAGCCGTCCTCCTGCTCAGACTGGCATCCTGCATCCAGTCTCACTGAACATAATCAGGATCTTTCAGACAAGAAAACCTTTTGACAAAAATAACCAACAGAGCAATGGTTTTAGCAGAGAGCTACTAAGATTACAGCCTGGAGGATGTTTGTGGTCAGATTGGTGTACAAAATATATATATAAGGATGATTTTATTGAGTCGCCACAAATCACGTTGAATCTCGGGGTCATTTTCAATCCAACACTTGCCTCTGGCTCTCATGTGAGCTTCCGTTTTAACACCTTTATAATATCGCACACCTTCGCAACTCTCTCACAGTGGATGATATTGAAATGTAACCGGCTTTCTTTCCAATACAGGCACCTGGTTTATATTTTTTAGGGCCTTTAATGGCCTTGTTCCCATTTAACTACAAGACTGATTACATCCCTGCATGGGATGGGGATATTCCTTTGGATTTTCCAGAGGGTCTCTGACAAACATATAAGCGGAGGAAATATGCACTTATCTGATAAATGTGAGCATCTTTGATGCATACGTCATAGCCGTCATGTCTACCGGTAGTACCTGCGATGCATCCATGGCAGTTGCTTTTCCATGTGTATTTTGACCTCCATAGTAATCTAGGGTAACATCCGGTAAGCCAAGGAAGCTTAATGAATGCCTCACAGATGCCGTCAGGGTTGCAGCACATGAATTGATACAACGGTTAATCCACAGTCATTTTTAATACGGCCGTCAGACTTCCGTGAAATTATTCCACCCACGACCACGGCTTTTGTGAAAGGTACTAGTACTACTAGTATTAGTAGTAGTGATAGTAGTAGTAGTAGTAGATGGTCAGTGAGCTTCTGAAGCCAGTACTCTGCTGTATCTGGCATTCTTCATAAAAGTCCTATATACTGAACAACATTAATAAACAAGGCCAGACTGACAGGATCTGCACTCATTCAGCTATTTTCCACCACCTTGTTTTAGAGTATCAGACTAAACATTTTAAAGAAAAAATGGCATGCCAAAATGTAGTTTATAATTTCTCCATTGCCAACTTTAGCTTTTAAAGCTTTGAGCACCTTCTGCGTGCATGGATAGTGTAGTTTGGGCTAAAGGTGGTATTATGTTCAAGTGATCACTGACTTGCCTTAGTATGCATTGGCATTACTGTCGAAAAACCATCCATTTGGACCTTTAATACCCACCGTTTCTGACAAATTTTGACTTGCAGCAGAGTGTTATTTCATCTCTGCTGTCGATTACTGCTATATCTCTTATTTTCTCCCTCTTCCTCTTGCTGTATTCTAAAGTAAATGGGGCCACTGTAATGGACAGTAATTCACTTTAATGTCATGCTGTTGATTGCAGCACTGCTGAATGTCACAGGAACACTTTTCTTAGCGCTGTGCAAAATCACGCCTAAAGAGAATACCAGGCAATTACCCTCAGGGAACCTGACATCTCCTTCCTATATGACATTATGAAGATGGACCTTTTAGCTTTTTAATACTTCAGGTTGAATTTTATATGTTACACTTACTCCTGTAGTGTTAGTTAAAAAGAACAAACATTTGTTTGTCACACCCTAAGATATGTTTCTCTATTTTATTCCTATAAATGTTCTCGATTGTGCTGCCTCTATCATTTTTTTTCTGAAGTGTAGGCAGAAGTTGGTGCTTTTGAAATTCAGGCTGTGGCTTGTGCAGTGCCGGGCGAGAGTGATAGATGATTTGCAGAAAGACAGGGGTCGGCAGTGCTGCAGAGCTGTGGGGATTGGCGCTGTGAGGGAGGCTACATTTAAACCAAGCGTTCTCTGACTGGCAATCATCTCCATGAGGGAAAGAAAGGACCGTCGCTTTCATCCCATTACACCTTCATCTCAGGCTGCCTGCCCAGCCAGCTGCTACCCACACACACACACACACACACACACACACACACACACACACACACACACACACACACACACACACACACACACAGTACTTTCGTAGATATAGTGAGTGCACCTATAGAAGAGAATAGCTCATGCACAGAGACACAGAAGGTCACAAACCCTGGAATGGAAATGCACCAGACAGCGACCAGCACTATTTTCTTATAAGTGCCGAAATACTCCTGAAACAAGTTCTCCCCTAATCCCTATAAACATCATAGTGTATGATGGATATCCTGAACCAGCTGCATATATTGGACAGCCTGTTACAGTGAATACGTTGGATCTTCTCCTATTGCTTTTCTGACATTATTTCAAAGCATGTGGTGGTCTGTGGAAACCTACCTGAAGTCACTGAGCCAAAAACTGAAAAGTAGGTTTTGACCGTAGTGCGTTTTTTTTTTTTCTGACCATAATCTAGAATGGTTTACAGAGAAATAATTTTCACTAAATTGATATGGAACATGAACATTTTAATCTTGTCTTTCTGAAAGTATCACAAGGTGTCAGAAGCCAGATTAACCCTCAGTCTTCCTGTAGGTTTGCTAGCAAAATATAGCTTTCCTTTCACAGTGTCAGCTTTGTTTAGGTACATGCTGTAGCTAAGTCTGGGTTTACTCTGGGGCACGATGTCTGTGATCTCAGCGATTCAAAAAAGCGTGGCACTCTGCTATTTATGAGCATGCTTGGAGCATGATTGGGGTATAAAAAGGATGTAGGGTGCATCCAAGAGATGAAACTTCATGATCATATTTCCAAGTTCATCAAGATGCCCTACAATGGTCTACTACTATTCCCACATCATGCCCCAGTGTGAACCCAGGATAAGTGGGCATGAATTATTACATACTTGCTGTCAAAATATCTTTGATTTGTATTGGAATTAAAACCGTTTTGGGTGAACGGCAGAGGTTAGATGGGGGATTATGTTGAGGCATAGTCTGTCTGTCTATCCCAGAATCTTCAGAAATCAACTCCTTCTACAGCTTTTCTCAGACATGTTGGACGCATGCCAAGAATACACATATGATTGTATAATGTTGATTGGATGATTTTTACCAGAGTTATTTCCCTTGAGATAGTGAACCTCACCATGTCCCTAGGTGCCTTCTTTCTGAAATCAACTCCTCCTCTAGCTTTTCTTAGACTTTCTTCAAACTTGGTAGACAGGTTGGACACATGATAAGGATCTGCATACTGTACTTTATTGCTGATTGGGTGATTATTATTATTTTTTTTTCACTTGCGTTACCATTTAATAAACTTATTCCTACTCCCGAATAAAGAACACTGAAGACTTCCTTTGGGAAGAAAGGTAATAATAAAAACAGTTAACACAATCATGCAAAAAACAAACAAAAACTTTTTACTGTTTTATTAAATAAAATCCAATAGTATGATCCAATTTTTATATTAAAAGGCTTATTTGGCAGGGGAGTTTGTGCTCACTTGAGCTCTTGTGAAATTGAGGGGTAACCAGGCTATAAGCTATACTTCTGGTTAAGGAAAGAAACATTTTCCAGTTGTGTAATCATTCCTAATTCTCAGAACTGTAGAGTAGATGTCAAAATCTCAGTCTTAGCATGTAAAGGGTCTTCCCCACATCATCCCCGATATATTAAAAAAATAATAATCAAAAAAGGGTGTGATTTAAAACTTAATGTGTCTTTCTTCATAGTCCTACAACTGTTTACTTTAGCTCTTTTCACAAATGCTCACTTGTGCTTTGTACGCTTGTCCTGTGCAAAATGAAAAAGGGGGCGCACACACACTCCGCTAAGACGATATGAAAGGGTCTGAGATTTATTCGCCAGGCCCGTCAGCTTTAACCTCCCTCTTTGCTTACAGCCTCTTTTCTCTGTAAATTTGCATGCTGTCCTTAAAAGAACTCAAGGTGGGTACCAGATAAGAAACGAGTGAGAATCGAAGAACGGGAGGGGATATATATATAAAACTGGGGGGAAGAGGGTTCAGGGACTAGAGATAATTTTCTTAAGCCAGTACCACCCAGAGAGAGCAGCACCCATGTCTCCCAGAGTGCCCATCTTCAAAGTTCCCTCCATGGATTTGAGAACAAAGGAAGGTGAATTCCTGGGAAGCAGAAAGAAGCAGGCAGAACCTGTGAAGAATGACGGCGCTCGTAAGAAGAGTTAAGCTTTTATTTAGGCAATTATGAGTTATGCATTTCAGGATATTTATCTTAAGAATTTAAGCACATGTTAAAAGGCTGATTAGATTAAGTTTTTAACACTATGCATTCTTTAGCATTTATTTGGTTTTTACATGCAGCAGGATTCTCAGACATGTGATTGGAACTGTGTGAAAGGAAAGGATAAACTTGCTGCTGGAAGCCATTAAAGGCATAATATGTGCAAACGCCTCGGTCGTTAAAAGCATCATGCTTTTGAGTACTGACCTTTAATTTTGTTAATTGTCAGAATATTGAGAAGTGGAGCATGCAGCATTTGTGTTTGTCTCCTAAAGTATCTCATTTAATCCAAATGTATCTGACATTTTGAAGTTGGGTATTAACCCAGAGTACAGATTTCAGATTCAAGATCTGTGATGTCATGGTAAAGTAAATAGATAAATCTCTCTCTCTCCTTCTCGCTCTCCCTCTCTCTGTCTCTCTCTCTCTCCCCCTCTCTCTCTCTCTCCCTCTCTCTCTCTCTCTCTCTCTCCCTCTCTCCCCCCCCTCTCTCTCTCTCTCTCTCTCTCTCTCTCTCTCTCTCTCTCTCTCTCTCTCTCTCTAGCTCACAGATTTAAAGTAATTAAATTCGAAGAATCTTCTTCTCTGAGCCCACTGAGGCTAGAAGGGTGAAAATTCCAACGACTGACTGCAGCACAAATCTCTCATAGGTTTTACGTAACTCACCCTGGCTGGAAAAATTAAAATAAGAAAGAAGTAAAACGTTCTAATTTCATGTGGGTGCTTCCATGCTTTAATATCTCTGCACTTCACACACAGCCCTAGCAGACACACTTATAGCTTCTTATGTGTGTAGTCTTACACACATCCAGAAACACCCCCATCCCCATATTCACAGTTATGAATATTTTCTTCAGCGTTTATAAATGTGCCGGTGCACTTTATACATTTTTGAGTTCATATCAGTCTCCATGAATAACTGAGAGGTTTTTCAGTTGCAGAAAGTAAATTTGGAAGTGACACGGGGTCACAGCACAAGTGTTCCATCTAGTTCCATTTGCCACATGATCAGGATGCACCAGTTGAAATCAATGCAATCTCATTAGAAAAAAATTATGAAAAATTCAAGCTACCATAAAGATCTTTTATTGCTGGGCAGGAGTGTGTTAGCCATTACATTGGATTCCAGCAGGACTTACAATCAGGGACTGCTGGGGAGATTTTAGGGACTCTTACTAATTAGGATTGGAAATTGATGGCTTTTCACAAGGCACGGCAATTACCACTGTAAAGGAGAACAGCACGGCAAAGTGGACTTAAATGAATGAGTTTGTTTTTAGCCCACAGCTTTATTGAGCACAGATGCCTGCTGACATTCAGGCCGACTTTGAGTGTTACTCATAGCGATGGTATGTAGAAGGAAAGGGAGAGCTAGCCAAGAGAATAATGACTGTTTCTCTGTTGAAGAAAGAAGGTGAACAGACACTTCCTGATGAGAATGTGACACCATTTTGGTTCACAGGCTTGACCCTGAGTATTATCTATTGTTGTGCTTAACATAGTCTGAATGCCTGAACAAATTTTATTTTATTCAAAGACTGGAGTTGGATGGCACGGTGGTGTGGTGATTAGCATGTCTGCCTCACAGCAAGAAGGTCCTGGGTTCAAGTCCTGGGCTCAGGCTTTTCTCTGTGGAGTTTGCATGTTCTCTTTGTGCTTGCGTGGGTTTCCTCCAGGTACTCCAGTTTCTTCCCAGAGACGTCCAGAGACATGCACATTAGGCTATTTGGCTGTTCCACCTGCCCCTAGGTGTAAGTGTGAATGTAAAGGGTTGTGTGAGTGTTAGCCCTATGATGACCTGTCGACCTGTTCAGGGTGTACCCCACCCTTGCCCGGTGTCTGCAGAGATAGGCTGTATTAACCATACATTTAATTAATACATCCAGAATCGTTCAAAATCCTCGTTTGTTAGCAACAATAAAAGGATTGAATCAGATAAGAACCCTTTTATTTTTTGCGTCATTGTTGTGTAGCTTGCTACTATTTTGAGAGACACAAACAAACAGGACTTGATGTAAAAATTAACATGGTGCTAAACTAGTGTGTTAACTAGCAGTAACTGACTTAATGCAGATAAAATTAACTTGAGCAAACTTGACAGCTCCACTTAGCTACATTTACAGTCATGGCATTTGGCAAAGCGACTTACATTTTTATCTTATTTATACAACTTAGCAATTGAGGGTTAAACGTCTTGTACACGAACCTAACAGTGGCAGCTTGGATGTATTCAGTCTTGAACCCCTGACCTCCTCATCAGTAACCACTGAGCCACCACTGCATTTTGCAGTAGTTGCTTTGTTTTATAGCTCACTGCTTTTTTCAAAACTCATGAAAAAGGTGCAGCTGGAAGGTAAGCATATTGTTCCTGATTCATATGCCACTCGTTTACCATATAAGGTCGACCGGTGTAAAAGTAGTATAACTTCATGGCGAAGGAGTGCTCAAATTTTCATATTTAAGAGCTAATCTCTATGTTCCACGTGCGACTGGTATCTGGTACATTGTTCTCTTCCTGTTGTCTCTCTGGTGAGTAGCAGTGCTTTACATCCTCTTGTGCTTATGTTATTGCTGTGTGATCTTCTGGCTCTGTGAACTTAATTAAGTGGTACAGCTGGTCAGAGCATAGCTCAGTTCTCCTCCCTGCTCATCATGCCCTGCTCCTTCCTCCCACAGGGGAATCGATGGCGATGCAAAAGCTTCGAATAATCTATAACTCGCATCACTTGTGCAGTGCCAGCAGTTCAGCTAAACTCATTTAGGAAGGGTTGAGTTTGGGGCTGATTGGATGCATAAGTGGATGTGTGTTTGTGTGCTTGTTCAAGTGAGAGAAAAATAATGTGTGTGTGTGTGTGTGTCTTCATATGTTTAGAGTTTATATTCAAGCATGTCATCAGAGGAATACATTGCAAGTAATTTTTGCACCAAATAACACTGCGCCATTTAGACGTTCCTCTCTTTGTCTGCAGTCCAATGACATGCTCTTCTCCGCAGAGCCAGAGGCTTATACTGTGTGTGTATTTATGAGTAGGTCTGTTTGAACAAGCCCAATCCCGTCCTGGCTTCTCTTTCGGCAGTCTGTTACAGTTTCAACTACTATCCCAAAATAAAAGCTTTAGCCTCAATCAGTGCATCTCTTCACCTCCCTGCTCCTCTCATCTCCTTCCCCACCCTCCCAAGGGGAGAAAACGTTGCATGTTTTTGCGCATGTTGAATTTATACTACCAGCTCAGAGGAATAAATGATTACCCTTCAGTTGGATTTGACATGACCAGTAATTCATGTCCTCACGAGAAAGTGATCAGATGTCTGTGTGTAAGAGTAATGACCAGTACACTGTTCAAACAAGCGCCTGCCGTCGCGGATGATGAAACGCCCAAGTCAACTGGAAAAAGAGCAGGAACTCTGTTTCATTTTTTATTTTTGTATTTTGTTCCACCTTGTCCTTTCTCAGCTACATCAGTCCAGACCCTGACAAATTGGAAATGCATGTTATTACCTGTATTTGTCTGGGGTGCATTTCTTCAGCTGTTAATTAAATATTCCCAGTCCGAACTGTACTTTAAAAGCTCTGTTTATGATTGAATAATGGAAGCTATTTCTCAGAGCTGATATTAATAACCCTTTAGTCCAGGGATGGACTACTTGGTTTAATAATGACCTGATGTGAAATCTGACTATCTTCATCGTCTTTATTGTTCATCCAGCAAAGACATGCTATTTAATCTAAATAGCACAAATGTTTTATTCAATTAAGATAATATACCACGAGGATCTGTATTTTTTTAGTACATCTGAGCTGTCATAGGCTGCTGTTGAGCTTGTTTTGGATCTGATATGAACACAAGTCTTGGTTGAGATTTTGGTACAGATTACACAGTGTGTATGATGGACAGTCCGTGTCTGCTGTGTCAGTCTCTTCTGCGTGAATTCCTCCGCTTACTGTGTTCCCCTGCTGCCCGCTACGCCGTGAAATGGCTTTCTGTAGGCCATTAGCTTTGAAAGAACTGAGTCACAAGGACAGGCCTTTCCTATAGCCTTCATTACACAGAGCATTCAGCTTCATACTGTACCCGCTGCTTTTGCTGCTGCCACATGGCCACATGTCTGTCACACACAACCATGAGAACCCACTGATGGTGGTGATCAAGAGGAGTTCAACAGGTTGCTGTTTTTTTATGCTGCCATCATATGAAACACTGGAAGGACAGGGTTTCATTAAACTCACTTCAGTACTACAAGGCCCTGGGAAGAGTGGGAAAGAATGGTATTTAAAGTCACAGTACAAGTAAAGTACAAGTGGAACATTATATAAATTACATACAGGTTGTGCCACTTATTAACCCAGCATGAGGTCAGTACAGGGAAATTCCAGACCAAGGTTTTGTTGTATTGATGCATCAGTGTACTGACCGAGTGATAGTGAGGTCAGTGCATCAAGGCTGAGACCTGGAATTTAATGTTATGTTATCCCCCACCAGAATAAGGGAAAATCGGATAAAAGGGGAAGCGAAAGTTGATGCCTGTGTCAGTTAGCACATTTCATTTTCACTTGAAATGATGCTGAACTCAGTGAACTAAAATGAAGCTTGCATCAATGATGTAACTGTTTGCTTTCCCAACTTTTGGGATATATTTCACCAAAAGTAAGGTTAGATAGTGGTACTTGAATATGAAGCAAAACAATTTAGTTTGAAGACTTTATTTGAAGTTTGTGTTTTGGTTGAGTACTGGCTGGCCGAGAAAAAGATTACTAACTGGTCAGTATTTGGAAATTCTGCACCATTTAACAGCCAATCAGATTGTGCATGACATTGTTGCCATATGAAGTGAACCACCAGATATTTCTTTGTGGTGGTGTTCCACTTGCCTTGTTTGTTAGATAGCAAAATCTGAAGATTGATTTCTTTATACAAACCGTCCAGGAGAAATCATATTTGGCCATGTACTTACTGCAGCACCAACACATTTATCATTTAATGTATCTTAATGTATGTGTTTAGGCTTGCAATCAATACACCAGGGAAAGCGCGAGAGTGAGATGAATTTCAATGCAGGAAAAGGGTTTTTTTGTTTTGTTTTTTTCTTATTTAACTTATTTAAAGGTTATTAACATTAAACAAGTGCCATTTTCAGACTGAAATGTTGGCCCTGTTTGGACAAACACTCAATAATGCCACAGGTGGGTGTTTTCGGCAGTCAGATGAGATTTGTTTGGAGGCATCACCTGTCTGCACAGCTCTAATATGGAGATTTGGTCATGGGGTTGGAAAGCCACATATTCTGCCATTCAGATGGGTTGTGACCTCACTCCTGTCTGTGCAGTGCAATTTGTTTGGCTCTCTCGCAGTGTGCTGGTTTAATCGGGACGATTGAATATTTATGAGCTCGAAATCATCATTTTAGGGAGAAGTGGGAAATACGCTCATTCCATTGAGAGACCTGGAGTTCACAAATGGACACAAACTGGTCACGGAATGGCTCTCAGACAGGCGCACACTCACACGTACACAGTAACACTGATTATCTTAGAAATACACATAAATCTGCATACAGTCGAACCCACAAGAAGGATTTAGTGGATACCTGTGAAACTGAAGCATTTTAACCTGCTTCTGCTGATGCTATCAACCATGTTTGAGCAAAGGATTTATTTCATCTCAGCTAAGAGCCACTCTTCAAGCCTATCTCTCTCCCTCCCTCTCTCTCCCTCTCTCCCTTTCTCTTTCTTTATCCCTCTTTCTCTGTCCCTCTCTCTCTCTCTCTGTCTCTCTTTCTCTCTCCCTCCCTCTCTCTTTCTCTCTCTCCCTCCCTCCTTCCCCCTTCTCTGTATCTCTCTCTCTCTCTTGCTCGCTGGCTCTGTCTGTCTGTTTGTCTACATTTACATTTACTGCATTTCGCAGACGCTCTTATCCAGAGCGACTTACAATGATCAGTTTTAATGGTCTGTGTGTCTGTCTCTCTCTCTCTCTCTGTTGTACCTTGCTCTTCATTTTACCTCGAGGTGCATCTCCTCTGAATCTCACTATCTCTCATATACAGTGTTGTGCCTGAATTCACAAGATAAACATTGAGTGAGACACCATAAGAAACATTGTCTTTAGGAGTTTTTATCTTATCCAAACCTCCCACTATTACGTGGTCTCAGGGTTCGGGGAGCTGTTAGAAATGTTTTCTTCTTTAGTTTGGCCAAAGATCAGGTTGTTTTTCAACTTGGGTTCAGATGAAGGCACTGGTCTGGAAAAAGCTAATCCGGAGTTAATCTTCACTAGTGGCTGAGCAAGAGCTGATAATTCCATTCATCTAATGTTGTGTAGACTCCTTGTCCTGAGTTTAAGATTTTATCTCTTGTTGTATTGAATTTTTTATGCTGTAGTTCCTGCTCTTGGTTTGTCACAGCACACAGTCTTTTTTGGTTTTTCATCATTAATTGTGAAATAAATCCCATCCACATTTATTGCCTGTTGCCTGTTCATTAGCGCAACATAACATTGGATGTCGATCTGGGAGCTACATGAGTTGATGAGCATTGTATTAGACCGATACCAGTACTGATACTAATGCATTTGTTAAATGATACTCTACACTGGGGGGATTGGTAATGTGTTGCTTTTCTAAAAGATGAAATGAGGTCTATGTGTTATCTGTTGCCCTGCAAAATCATGAAGAACATGAGGTAGTCTAAATGTATTGTAAATCTTTATTAGATATACCCTGGGGATATGGAATACCCATGGGGAAAAATTGCGTCCTGCACTGGCACACAGACGTAATATCAGGCACTTGGAGTTGACTGTTCTTTCCCAGTTCGTAAGTGTTTTGTTCCCCTTGGGCTTGCCTGTTACACAGTCTCAGCCTGGCCTTGTTCCACACTAGCCTAAAGGACTATTTCGACTATGGGGGGGGATCTTTGACTCCATGTGAATTCTCAACACTTCATACTTAAAGGCCTGTGAGAAATGTACAAAAGGCAGAAACGCTGAGCATCTGACACTGAATAAAGGACATGTATTTACTCCCTCCTTTCATCAGTAAGGCTTTCTGTCATTTACCCAGTCCATTCTTGCCCCTCTCTCAACCTGTCTCTCCATTCCTAAGTAATGCATGCCTGTCCCTTTATCTTCTCGCTGTGAAGACATGGCCTCGAGACATTTTCATGTTCAGAGCTAGTGAGGAGAAATGTGCTTAATATGCAGGCAGTGGGCCAGCCATTATGAGCACGGCAGAGAGAGGTGGCAGCTCAGCGAGCGTATATTTAAAACCAGTTCATTGAGACGGATGACACAATTTCCCACTTATTGCCCTCGGAAAAGCAGCCAGTTTTCCATAATGGCTCTAACCTTCAATCCGTCAGCCACGACTAAATCTACTGGAATAATTTCCTCATGGATTATGTGTCAGTATTTATAATTTATTAAGTTGCTTATATATGTCAGGCTGAGATTCTCACCGCCTCAAACTTCCATCACCCTTATCCTGTTTCTAGGGATAGAAAAAAAAAATGTCCTAGTGAGAAGGCACTAAAAATAATTAAGCACAAACTGGTTTTGAATGGAGCAAAGCACCTGAAAAGTCTGAATGGGATGTCAGGTATGAAACGCCTTTTTGAAAGCTCTGATGTTTGAAGGAGTTTGTCTCAAATCTTTATGCTAAATGAATGAGCACCTGTGCTGAAAGATTACAATCTTATGTCGCTCCTCCACAGGTTTGGGATGATGGTTATTCCTAGATAGGTACTGGACCGCTCAGCTCCTTCCTGTTTTAAGTAACATAATCTAACCTCCTACCCCCTCCTCATAACTCCTGATGTTAAATCCCCAGTAAGCAGCCTTTGTGAGCTGCTCTCTCGCAGCCTTTCAGGCCTTGATTATGGAACCGGCAGGTATTTCGGAGCAGGAAGGGAACTTTCATCACTGTTCTTAATGCGGAGGTGGAAAGGAGCAGGAATAAAGCTGAGCTTAGGCGGAACCAAAAATGTCTCACACTATTCATGTCATCTAATCAGTCCTGTAGTAATCCATTACAAGCAGTATGTGACAGGAATGGATGAGTGTGCTGAAACTCTTGACTGTGTGTGTAGGTGTGTTGGTTCTCTGTCTGACTGTGCACACTGCTTCTTTTTAACAGATTCCTGTCAGGAGTCCTGACCCCAGACTGGCTCCCCGCTATGAAGATGTGGAGCGCCAGTATGCCTCTCTGCCCAGGTATGCCCACTCATCTGCCAATCCAATTAACAGGGGACAGTGATGGAAAGATCAGCAAGGAGATTAATGTTGCAGAGTAAAAGCGAAACAAAGAGGGAGTAACTTGTACTAGATTAAAAAAAGGAGGGGAAAGAAGAAAACCGTGACCAAGCAAGCAGCAAAGAGGGAGAGAATTAAATTAGACACATAGAGAAGGTAAAAGAGCCATGATTAGTCAGAGAGGTGGAGAAAGAATGAAAATGCAAGAATAAAAGGTAAGTGGGAAGGGAATGTGATGGATAGAGGATCAAAAAACAAGGTTCAAGTAATGAATCTGAATGGGAGAGAAAGAAAGTGGCGCACCATCAGCCTCTTTCTCTCTCACGCAGTGCTGAGTAATCCTCTTTAAAGCTTATAATTAAATCTGAAGTGTCTGCCTTCTGAGGCCCTCTCCGCATGGGAATTCACCTGATCCTCTCCAGGGAGACAAGCAGGCACTGCAACCCGATATCACACTGCATCCCTGGGCTTGAATCGGGTTACGACATTGCCGTGTCTTGTACTCCATCTCTCACTCCATCTGCCCTGATGGGTGTGAATTCAGGCTCAAATGATTAACATCATCCAGCAATAAAAATAAATACTAACCAGGATATTATATAAAATCTGCTTGGATTGACTCACGGAACTTTATGAAAGTGTCATCTTAGCATTCATGACATTGCTGAAATAATACCTGACTGCATCACTTATAATACAGGGACAAATGAAAGTTCCAGCACTTCTGTTATTTCAGAAATGATCTTCAGTACAGACGTTTGCATAATTTCCCCCAGGGCCTACTTTTAAAGCCATTTTTTACAAGTTACCTTGTTGCTCTAATTCTGTGATAATGATGTGTGTTTTTATGCTGACATAATTGCGGTGGGTCTTAGCCACACAGCCCTTCACTAACCCTAGCCCGGCTTGTTATTCTAACCCTGAATGTTAAGCTCTCCTCTAGCCAGAGCTGAGGTCACTGGTCCTCACAGGTGGAAGAAGGTTGTTGGCCTGTTAGTCCGAAGTCGCACTCGTCCATATGTGCCCAATTATAATCATTACCCAGATAATATATACGGTCATTATCCAAGCTACTCAGCCAATCAAAAGAGCTGCACTCTCCTTCCCATTGGAAGATTATTGGATTAGCCGGCCAAGTCAAAGTTCCGTTTGATTCCGGCAGGGTTTCCATTGGATAGTTAGGGTGATAATTGGGTGATTAATGTGCAGATGGTGGCCTCGCTGGCTGAACTCGGGGTGATGAGGCACAGTGACGCAATAGAGTGTAAACTAGTCACCATGTCACCTATGCTCTCTCTCTATCTCAGTCATTACTGCAACACAAACCGGCTTTCCCACAATTCTTTGATCAAGTGATGAAGGCTGTGTGGTTTTGGACAGGTAAAGGTATGTTATTGGGGCCAGAAAGCTAAGAAATAGCTGACAGTTTTACATTTATGGGGTCTAAACAACTATTTTGTGTTTGTTTGTTTGTGTGTTTGTTTGTTTCCACCACCAAACACCCACCCCCCAAAAAAAAGAAAGAAAGAAAGAAAAGGAAAAAAAACTACAGATTTAAGCTTAGGTATAACATTAATTGGCACATCAATTGATGCCTTAATAATTCTATCAATGGCAGGTCCTCACAAGGATAGTAAGGGATGTGTGATGGTGTAAGTTTGTGTCACTTACCCTATGAGGTCCAATGTCGAGGACTTGCTGGCCTGCCTGTGCAGCTTAAACGAGTTTGAAATCTCCTGCTCTAAGATTTTAACAGAGCTTAAGAGACTTGTTTGAGAATTTTTGGACATTTGTTAGTACAGCATTCACATGTCAGTCAAACGTACAGGAGAGCTGTCAGATTCAGAACTGAAATGCCAGAGGAAAAAAATGAACTCATGACAAGAAAGGGTGAAAAAAAAAGGTTACATTTGACGAAAGCTCTGAAAATAATGCCATATTTCCATTGTTCTGCCTGTTCAATGTTGCCTTGGCAACCAAGCATCCGCCATCTGTGTTAGACTGGACCTCCTCACCCCTTTTTTCCCCACTGTCTCTCTCTTTTTCCTGTTCTTCTCTTTCTGTCTCTTCCAGCGTATGTAATTTTTGCCTCCATTTATTTCCTCTTTTCAGACATATTGCTTGGTTCTATATCACAGTCCTGGTTTGCTAGCATCACATGTTTGCATTAGCGCAGGTATTAGGGCTTCTTCATGAAATACAACACATCGTGTACATATCGTCCAACATATCAATAAATATATAAATATATTTCATGTATTATAAATATAAATATTTATTCTTTTTTATCCATGTCCAATTTAATAATATAAACTCAGTGTTGTAAGGTACATGTATTGTTATTGTAAATTTCAATAACTACCTCACTTATGTGCTGCCTTTTTATCTTTTTTGGATGTTTCCATCCAGTTTCCTGAGCAATACCTTCCAGAAAACACAAACACTGATGCTGAGAGATAAATGAGTGACTAACAGACATAACACTCCTCTGTATGATATTTAATCTAGATCATAATAGGTCATATTATGTTTAATAACAGTGTTATTACATTGTCTCACCCAGTCCTCTATCACAGATGGCTGTTTAAGAAATGTTGTTTTTTTTTCTCATCATAGCTCCTCAGTTTCTTGATAGCGCGCATATCTGCAAGTCTTCTGTTGCTGCCGCTTCTTTTTTCTGTCTGTCTTCTCATGCATCCATTCATTAAATGCTTCAGCTCAGACTCATTTTTCCTCCAGCCGCTCCACTTATCCTCACCTTACCTGCAGGTAGGCTCTGGAAAATAACAGTACTCTTTATATGCAATCAACTGTGAAATCCAGCTTCCAGCTCCAGCCAACTTCTCCTCAATTGCATCAATAAGCACACAGGCGTGAGTTTATTAGAGCAAAGCTCATTTAGTACAGCTCGGCCCACCAGGCATCAAACAGCATCCCATTAACGTGCCAGGCAGGTAACAGACGGAGAATGTTAGGTTAATGGTGTAATCAAGCACAGGTTAATTTATCGATGGTTTCATTGGCTGCTGTGGTAGAGAACACTCAGTCGTGATTTCAGGCACTTGGTATTTCTTATAGCATTGTAGGGCTGCACTACAAAGCTGTCGGCCTTCTTCGACAGGTGCCGACCTTCAGCATTCTTTTGCCGCCTCTCGGAAGGAATTCTCCCTGCGTGGGCAGGTTTTCAGATCAAAAATCCACAGAGCTATTTCTGCCTGCACAGCAACACAGACACCGAGACCACTTAACCACCTAATTCATCCTTTTAACCATGCTCTACCTGCCACCACACACACACACACACACACACTCACACACACTCACACACATAAAGAAATGTGTAACTTTTCCATTTCTTTTTCAAGTGTGTGTTATATAAATACCACTACAGTATTTGATACTTGTAATATTCTGTTTTCATTGTTGTTGAAACAGATATTAATACTTTTTCAGATTCACACTTTGTAGCCAACGGGAAAATATTACTGATGGATGGGTGTGTAATATATTGGAACTGACAGTTAAAGCTTATAATGGTAGCGTGATTGTTTTCCTGGTTTCCTTTCTCCCGATAACGGCCTGGAATGTTAAATAATCCTGCCTTTGGTGGTGTCTTGTGACTTGGAGGGGTCAACTCTGTGTGTGTGTGAGTGTGTGTGTGTGTGTGTGTGTGTGTGTGTGTGTGTGTGTGTGTGTGTGTGTGTGTGTGTG
>JAOUQZ010000047.1:19897031-19920391 GCA_028564935.1 Neosilurus hyrtlii | reverse complement strand
GTGTGTGTGTGTGTGTGTGTGTGTGTGTGTGTGTGTGTGTGTGTGTGTGTGTGTGTGTGTGTGTGTGTGCTCGCACGCAGAGAGAGAGGTATAAGGTGCACACTTCTCGGGGGCAGCTGTCCAAACATTACCCAGCCTTGCAGAGTCTAGAAAGTCACTTCAGCAACCAGGTGCACTGTACAGGATTAACACATGACAGCTTTTCCAAAACTTTACCAACATAACTAAACTCATTTAGGAACACTTCAGTGAACACATAAAACCACACTGATCATACTGACCAAGATAAATATCGAACCATCCCAGCATGATTAAAAGGGAGTCTTTTAATATTATTATTATTATTATTATTATTATCATCATCATTTTCTGAACCGCTTAATCCAAATTAGGGTCGCGGGGAGGCTGGCGCCCATCTCAGCCGACTCTGGGCAGAGTACACCCTGGACAGCTCGCCAGGCCATTGCAGGGCAGAAACACGCTGACGGCTATGCATCCTACTCTTTATGAAAGTCAGCAATAGTTCTTTTTCATGCCTCTCACCACAGACAGTGAGAGACATGGTCGGCATTTGATAACCCAGTTAGCTGCACTGGGGGGACAGCAGTGACACCCTGTTGATAGTGGGGCTTGAACCCCCGACCTTGGGATTAGTAATCCAGCACCTTACCAACCTGGGCCACCACTGCCCCTTATTATTATTATTAGTAGTAGTAATATGCTTGATATTAATAATAATAACGATAATAATAATAATACTATTATTATTATTAATATCAAGCGTCACACTGAGCAGAACATTGCATTGATGAAGGAATGTTTGAGAAGTGTGTGTTCT
Source organism: Neosilurus hyrtlii (assembly GCA_028564935.1). Lineage (NCBI taxonomy): Eukaryota > Metazoa > Chordata > Actinopteri > Siluriformes > Plotosidae > Neosilurus > Neosilurus hyrtlii. Next base: position 19,919,553 of record JAOUQZ010000047.1, on the reverse strand, counting down.
GCTCTCTCAGCAGTGCTGGATGATAAAGCCATTTATCTTTCATTACACGTCACTCGAGCTTTATTGCTCTTTTGTTTTGGTCTCTCTGTCGTTAGTGCCTTATCAAGGTTGGGTAATGAAATTTCATTCTAAAAGTGAAACTTTGTTACCTGAAGTTTTATGAGTACTTAACTCAGTTAGAAAACCCACATGAGCACTCTCTCCGGGACTGAACTTTGATATGATGAGTTTGTGAATGAGGTGATTGCTCTATTTATTATAACTGAATTGGCTTCATGAACGTCATCACTGTTTTAAAGAAACGATAAAGCTGGCACTTTTCCTTGGCCCTGCCTCATGATATTTGGTCATTTCATAGTGGGTTTGTACCACGTGTTGTTGCTTATCTTAGGTATGCTGTAGGAAAAAATGAAAATGCCATTTGGCCAAGTCTAAGCCTGTTTCAACAAAATCAACATCTACAGTGTTTGACAGGAGTAGAACATCCTCATGCTAATTTAAAGTGGTTATAGTCTAAAAATACTAGAAAGCCTTCTAAACTCTGAGGGAAGGAGTTAGTACAGAGAAGAAAACAGCACAAGTTTCCCCACTGTGTGTGAGGATTTCTCACTGTTCAGTCATCCATTAACTGAGCTGTTCAAACAGCTAGCACTGCTGTCTGACATTATTTACAGCTTCTTTATTTACCGTTGTTATTTCAGAAAGTACCAGTAGACGGGGATTTCCAAACTGGCCAGAGCTCTGCAGTGGATTACTGGCATGGGCCGGACTGTTGTGCATTCATATTGTTCTGTGGCGGGTCGGTGGTGGTGTAGGACTTTCTCAGTCATAGTTCTGAGTTTCTCGGACAGCTGTTTCCCACTGACACTGTAGAAATCCCTCTGTGAATGGGTACCAGTGAATTGGTGATTCTATGGAATTTCCTCCTAATTTCAGAGGCAGGTGTGAGAAATCCCAAAACAAGAAAAGGGTTTTAGCTTCATCGCTGACGCCGAATTCCTCCCAGATGCCCGCCATAACATTCTAGCACTGATGTATAGGGCTGAACAAGAGACTGGCAGACGTTATTCTGTCCTGCATGATATTTAAAAATAATACATCTTATTATGTGTAATAAGGGTGTTATTACTTAATCCTCCATTGCAGATGGCTGTATTAAATCTTCAATTTCCTGTCCTTTCAATCTAGGTACTAGAAGTCAGATGGGATATGAATATGGGCAATTAACTGAACAAATTTCATTAATACCAGGGATTAAATAAAAATGGAGCAGATTTGGATTTGAGTGCCTTTGTATGCTTTGCGTTTAACAGGCCAGAACTGAGATTCCTAAATGTTGAACTATTTCAGATTAGAGTCAGAGAGAAGGTCATTCATGTCTGGGAACTTACTGAGTGTAATAAAGGTTGTAATAAATGTAAATAAAGGTTTATTGTATGAATATATATATTTTTTATTTGTGGCATTGTTTTTTATTTGTGGTATTGTTGAAGGTGGTTAGGACCAGGTGCAAACAGCCGCTGCATGTGCCAAAGGTGATAATCCTCTCCCATTAACATATATCTGGCCTCCACTCCTCTGTTAGCTGAATACTGATTACTTAAAGCCTGAGGAAGTTGACATGGCAAGGCTAAGGGGTATGAAGTAGGGGACCATGTGCGTGCATGCAGACGCCCGGCTGTCGTGCTGGATGGGTGGTCAGCACCGAAAAGTGATTAAGGACATGCTGATGATTTTTGGAATGCCTGCTTTCCTGCCTTCTGGCGTTGCAGCCTTGACTTGTTATAGAAAATTCCCCCTGATACTCAACATGCTGCTGCTAAGATGAGCTGGAAGAGCAGACATCCTGCTAAGGACTCTTAAATATAATTTTCTCCACACTCAGCAGGAGGAACTTAAGATACACACTTGAGATATGAAGAACATGACTGCTAATAGAGCAGCAGCATGTTCGCGGCCATGTGGCAGACACGTAAACATGGAAGGGATCTGGTTTGGATGGTTGGACTAAATTATCCTTGCTTTTTAAGATGTGTCACATGCCTGCACTGATACTGATCCTGAACTTGAGCCGTGAGGAAAGATGGTTAAAAGTATTGCAGCTTAGCAAATGCAGCCAAGCGTATGACTGCGTTTCTTCTCCTATAGCTTCCTCTCACATTAACAGGAAAACTAGAAGCCTGTCATAGGCACAGAGTGCTGAATTATGTCATGTATTAATCAAGTGATTATATACTAATCAGCCAGATGGACCAGAGATGTCCAAATGTCTTGTTGCTACTGTTTCCAAAGAACACACTCTTTTTCAGCATGGTTGATGTGAAAGGCGAAATAAGTGATTTTAAAATGTAAAAAAAAAAAAATTCAAAATAATTAAACATTCTGGCAGAAGTCTGTGTAATATCTTTAAAAAAAAAAAAAAAAAAACCCTCCAGGTTTCTTATATAAATGAGGTGGATTAGCAATATCCAGCCAATCAAGACAAGGAGGCGTGTCTACCTGCCTGTCAGTCATGTTCTCTGTCAATTTAAGAGGCTTTCCATCTTGCAACAGGATTCAGGTTTCTAGCATAGGAATGAGTCTCTGGGGGTTTTAAATTTAAGTTCCTGTTGGCTCCATCCAGTATGCCTTTAAACTTGTCATCATACCTTTAAAGCATATCATCTTAACCCTAAACTCAAAACTGCTATGCAACAGCAGATGAAGATGCCAATTTTGGACTGTAGCTCTTTTACTGTGGTTCACACCCTCCATCTCTGCAGTACAGCTGCTTGGATTAGGGGTCATTATTGTATTCCCATATCTGCTCTTCCCCAGGCTCTATATCCCAGCAGTATTTTTCCTTTTCTACTCACCCTCCTAGTGTTGAACACAATGACATCCCTCCCTTCTGAAGCTCTTATTAACTCATCTATCGGCACAGGGGTAGGTAGCTCACGACGCTCAGGCAAACTGAAAGGGAATAAAGTTGTTGAGAATTTTACTTCTCAGGTAAAAATTCCTGCTCAGTAGCTTTTAACTTACTTTCTGTCTGTTGTGTCTTACAGAAGGGGTCCAGTGGATCCTACTGAGTATCCTGGACAGGCTTGGCCTGGGCACAGAGAGCCTGTTCAGTTTACTGCCCCACAGCCAGGATATCACCCCAGTTACCCTCATCGCCCCCTGGACCCTAGGCACAACGAACCAGGCTTTTACCACCCCCACCCTCCACAGAGAGGCCCCCTACGCCAGGATGTCCCTCCTTCACCCCCTTTGCCCCTCCGTGGCGCCCGGTACGACACCATGAACCGCGGAGGCTTCCGGCACACAAGTCCAGAGCGCTTTGCCTACACAGATGGACGCCATTCTGATCCGAGACAGAAGAACGCCATGACTGCAGCCGTTTAAGCACAGCACTGTATATGCCACTTGGTACGCAACCTGTAAAGAACCGAACAGCAGCATGGTGGTCATCATGTTTTCAGTGCTGGTAATGTGCCTGACCTGTAGCTCACTCTGCCTTATCCTGAATGACTTGCTGCCCAAGGACACATCTTTAAAAAAAAACACCTGATAATACATTCCTGTCTTCCTGCCAATTGAGCATTAGTAGAGCTACACTTAGTTCTCTTTTTCTTGAAATCTGGGACTCGAACACAAAGAGAGGGTGGATGTGTATTAGCATTCATTCTTTAGCTTCCAAGTTGAGTGAGATTCCCATGGTACTATGTGCCACATGACAGAAATTTAATCCCATTCCACGTTGGTATTCAAAAGTGGATAGAGTCAGCTATAGCTGTCTTTACTATATGTTAGTTTTATATCTGTTTAAGCCCTTAACTTCACAAATTAATATTCTTTGTTAATCATAATGCATTTTCAGTAAGTACAATGAAATTAATATAGAATGCATATGAATACAAGGGTGAAGAATGTAAGTCCCAGATATGGGTTATGGGTTTTTAAGGGGTTAATTAAAGAACACCAAATAGTGTACACTTCAGTGTACACCAACAGTCCTGTTATGTTGGAAGGGTCTATTAAGTGATGCTCTATGGCCCTCTGCCTTTACACTTTAAATCATTTTCTTTCTGCATGTTGCTATTACACAGCCACTTTGCAATTTATGCATCAGGACATTTATTATTATTCATAACTTTTTACTGTTCATATGTAGCTAATAAGAGAAACACTTCTGAATAACATCATTTAGAACCACTGACACCAAAAAGAGCCTTTCTTATATCTTTAAAGGCATTGTAATGCATTTTTACAAGTGAAGGTACTCTCTTCTATCTATTCTGACTGTTGATGAGTTTGTATTTTATGTGTACTTGAGTGAACTGTTGTTTAAAAAACAAAAGGAAGATCAAGAAAGTGGATCTGTTTGTCAAGAGAGGAAAGGAGGACGGACCCCAATGGAAGGATGAGAGGATGATGGAGTCCACACTATTCTCTCAGCAAGTGGCAGCTCCCGCTAGTGTCATACTTGCACCTAAATCCTTCACGAGTGTAGTTGCTTCACACTCACAGCGGTTACACACATTGAATGTATAAATGACACAGTGGACATTTAGAGAGCAGATAATGAACAAATTTAGTAGTACACTCGACCCTCCATTAAACGGACAAAGGAGGGAGAGCACCGGTCCGGTATTACCGATTGTCCTTCCGAGAAAGGTTCGGAAGTGGGTAATAACAACCATTTAATTGTATGTACAACCGCATCAACCGATGTAAATGTAAATCCACCACAAAAAACGTGTGAAATAACAAGGGAAAACGTTGGTGTACTGCTGACTGCAATAAACACACTGACGCGTGCACCAACTAACGTCTGCCCCTCCCAACTAACTCGCCTCTGCCCTTGCCGACCACTGATCCTTCCCGGACAATTTGACTACTCCAGACTTTGTCCACAGCTTCCGATATCCGTTAAACCGGGGTCCATAGAATCGAGGGTCGAGTGTAATAATTTTATACACGTATGTTTTCAAATATATGCCCATGGCTTGGTATCAACATGTCTGTAGTAAACAAACTGTTAATTCTGAATACATGCATTATTATAATTTTTTTTTACTAACCTCTTTGATAACACTACTTTATTAAACATGCATTTAAAAAAGTGTTTTGCTTGCATTGTTATACTAAATTAGCTTTGGAATATTGCACAAGACCTTGGAAATTAAATTTTATCTTCAAACCTTCCATAAAGTTTGCGACTCGGTGCAGATCTACACCGATCTGCCAAAACATTAACACCACCTGAGTGGTCTGCAGTTAGTCAGCACCATGCACAGCAAATTGCAATGCACTGTGTGCTCAGACTCCTTTCAGTCTTATCCCGCATGAACAGTTTCAGCAGTTTGTGCTACAGTAGCTCTTCTGTGGGATCAGACCAGACGTACTCACCTTCATGCATCAGTGAGCCTGGGGCACCCATGAAACTCTTGCAAGTTCACTGGTTGTGGTAAGTAGGTTCTTACCACCGCATTCCAGGAACACTTCATAGGATTTGCACTTTAGCAATCACAGTGTCCACATAGTCCTTGTCAAAGTAACTCAGATTTTTACAGTTGCTCGTTTTTTTCTGCTTCAAATACATTGACTTTGAAAACAGTGACTCTGTTCACTTTTAGCCTAAATACATGCCACTCCTTAGCAGGTGTCAACTGTGAGTGGCCATAATGTTTTTAATGTTATGGCAGATTGGAGTATATCAGTAATTGCGAACCAGTTTCTGTTTTTCTAATGAAGCTTCATAATTGGAGAGCTGTGATCATTATTGTGGAAACTGCTGAATTATTGGCTGAGTGTTCTGGCCTGAGAAACACTACTTCCACTCATAAAACCCAGAACACTGCCAGGTTACATTTTCTGGGATTTCTGTTATATTCCCACTTTCACGCTAGCAAATCTTAGACAGAACATTGCTACAAACAGCCTTCATACATGACTAATAATGATGAGTTTAATTTCTCAAACAAACCCAGGCTGAATTTAAAATTTGGGAAGAATAGAAACAAACATGAATGGTGATAAATAAAATAGGCTGATTAGCAGAATTCTTCAAAAAGTTGTTCTTGTGATCAGATTTCAACAGTGCAGCTGATTACAGAGCAGCTCATGGCAGACACAGGCAGGGTTCATGCGTGTAGTCCACATGACCACTGGAACCACACAAAGGGTACAGAGGGCTGAGGAGCTCTCAGACCACTCTGAAAATGTTGGCACCAAACAGTTGAAGAAGCGGAGTAGAGCAAATGTCCCTGCCATAAACAACAGCAAAAGGCATGCTGGTTGGTGATCAGGCACTACACGCAATCCACAGCCAACAGGCACTCAGCACACATGGCCAAAGGAAATCTGCTGCTCAGGGTCGGGTCTGGAGCCTCGCCACAACTGCCATCTGAAGGATAAACTGAATAAAAATCAATAAACCAAAAGAGAGACGAAAATAAAAAACATCAAAAAAGATGGGAAATAACATAAAAAAAAGTAAAGGATCCAGGGAACAGCGATGGCAATAACACACACAGTGTAAATTTAACCACAAGCTGCACAAAAATCATAGGGACACAGAATATGTAAGATAAACTTTTGGAAAATATTCTGTTTTTAACAGATTGTTGTTTTGACAGGGTTATTTGGTGTAGTTTTGGTGACAGCTACTTTACTGGTTTGACACTCTTCAAATTAATAGCATCATCCAATGCACTAACTCCAGATTACTCGAATGTCATATCTGATAACTTCATTTCACCAGGTCTACACGTGCCATGTGTCTTTCCAGTCGCATACACATGAACACAATTTTAGTGATGGGGCACATCTTAAATTTAATTTGATACCATTTTTTTCCCCACCTGGCTGCAGGTTCGTTTGTGAGCCATAATGAAATTTTTGCTGTTTTTCGAATTTGTTTTTCAGGTTTTTTATTTATTTAATTATTTACTTATTGTTCTGTTAGGGTTTTGTGAGGCACAGATTTCATTCATATTGCCTTCAAAAGGAGCACTGGGGTAATTACTTCGTCTTCCAGCTTTCCCAGAATCCATTTGGGATGTGTAATTATTGCAAGTTATTATTAGGTGAAGTTTTAATTAGCGTCGGAAGCCAAAGTAATTGCACTTTTATATTTGACGTGGCTCGTTCACACACCGTCACGGTTGTCAGGAATGGAGAAGGGTGTGTTGTATAATCGTGACCCACTTTGTGATCAGGCTGCTGAGTGTGTGCATTTACATGACGGGCATGCTCCATATTTTTTATGCTTTTGCCTTGATTGTTTTTAAAAACATTCCTGATACACAGGACATTAATGTCAGATTCACTACCATGCTGGTTATTACACGATCATCATGTAATGTTGTTCGAGTGTTAGACAATTTTGGCACCGAATATTTGAGATGCATGTGGTCTCCCTTTGGAGTGTTTACAACCCAATCAGTTCTTTTGGCAGTGTGTGTTATCTGGAACGTTCTTCCTGAGCAGAGTGAGGAAGGACACGTCCTTTGGAGAGATGTTGAACTCACTTGGTGGAAATGTAGAGTGAATTGGAAGTGGCTGTGTGTGAACGAGAGGCACAGATCAGATTTATGATGGGTGTGGTGGAAAATTCAAACCGATTTCCTTCCAGATTCCTGTCAGAGCTTTAGAGCTTAACACCAGAATGAAGTTTTCTGTAGCCTGGCCTTCTGTTTTACAGTGGCTATAATTTGTAGTTTTAATGCTAGCAGTAGTGGTGCTTCTTCTGTCTCTAGACTAGGCTGTGTGCTGGGAGTTATGAGGTGTGTGGTCTGGCTGCTGTGCCAATGTCAGGTACACAGAAGTGTGACCTAACTCTCAGAGCAGGCTGAGCTTCTCCCTGAACCTCTCCCTGAAAATCTCCCTCCCCATACCTCACTTCCCCCATACCTCATCAAGTCTGGTTGTATATTAAAACAGCACTCATTCCTCTACTGAAGTACATTAGAATTTGTCCCCTGTAAAGTCCATTTTTTGTCCCTCAAATCAGTCTCTTGGTGCCTGCAAACACCACAGCAGCTGTTTCTTTCCCCTCTCTGCTTGACCCAAGAATAGTGTAAAAAGAGAGACAGTGCATGTACAGTTTCTTTTTTCAGTGAGTGTGCATTTTTACACACTCTTTGTCTCTTACAGTGGCTAGAGGTCTAATGAGCTTGTTTCTTTTTCTTTCTTTCTTTATTTCACATTATTTTAGCTCACATATGCATGATAAGATAAGATAAGGGATCTTCATTGCATGAACAATGAAAATCAGTTTAGCAGCTCTCTGTTTACCAGCAATTATAACATTACTATATACTATACAATTAGGTATATACACAAAGCTATATATTCTTGCAGCCATAACCTAATGGAAGCGACTTTGAGACAGAATGGCCGTTGGTTCGATTCCCAAACCAGCAGGAAAAATGTGTGGTGATGGGGAAGTGAGCTGCAGAATGACTGAAGTGACTTTGAGCAAGCCAACTAACCCCCAACTGCTCTCCGGGCACCCCAGTGTGTGTGGCAGTCAACTGCTCTGAGTGTGTGTGCTCTTTGTTTGTGTGTGCTCACTTCAGATGCGTTAAATGCAGAGGCAATAATTTCCCTTGCGGGATTATTACAGTATAGCAAAATAAAAAAAATATGTATGTATGTAAATATACATACATACATACATACACACACATTTTATATATAGAAATTACACCTATAGAACCATATATATGCATATGTCCTATATATGCAAACCCATACACATATGCATGATACCTAAACTGATTAATTTTCATCAGAAGGACATAGGTAAATTGTTTGTTTTTTTTTTTTTTTTTTTAATTTTTTTAAATATGAAGGGCTGAAAACCAAAGTGGGCTAATCCACAAAAACTGAAAACTGAGGTAGAGTCATATTATGACAGACCTGGATAAGATTTGTGTGCCAGTATGGTTCCTTTATCTTCCTCATGATCTTGAATTATATCCTGAGTATTGTCCCAGATTTTTTTTTATATTGCAAAATCTTTCATGTAATTTTTCACAAAAACATCTTTCTGTTTGTTGCATCGCTCTGGTTCTCGCCCTTCGTATACAGTATAATGTGCAGTACTCTGCAAAAGTTTTGATCCAGTTGCAAAGATATGCTGTAGAGCAAATAGGCTTTCGAAAATATTGAAATTAAATGTTAAAGACAGCTAAAGTGAATAAAATTGATTTGTGTCCACTAATAAATTGTTGTTTCATACTGCATGGGATCGGCACAATCTGATTGGCCTGCAATTTGCGAGTAGATAATGCTTGATTCAAAATGATGGACACTCAAATTTTGTCATGGCCACTTGGAACAGGTGGTATTCTTAATCTTTATCACACGTTAAAATAGAAAAATTAACCATAATGATTCATTTTAAGTTTAATTTAGTTTGCTTTTTATATTCCCATGTAGTATATAATAAAAGTAATTATTCTCCTCAGGCTTGGTGGGTGTTAATTTGAATAGTTCCTACCAATGTTCCATCATGCCTTCAGTGAATAATTGTTAATTATCTCATTACAGTGGCACCTGGCATGGTGTGGGGTATATTACAGTCAGTCCTTGAAGTTGATTTGTTGGAACTAGGAAAAATGAGTAAATTTAAGAATCTGAGTGAATTTGACGGGGCCAAATTGTGATTGCTGAACGACTGGGTATATTCATCTTCAAAATAGCAGGTCTTGTGGCGTGTTCCTGTTATGCAGTGAAAAATATTTACCAAAGTTGGTCCATGGAAGGAAAAGCAGTGAACTGGTAAAAGTGTCATGGGTGCCCAAAGTTCACTGCTGCGCATGGGGAAAGAAAGCTAATGTGCCTGATCTGATCCCACGGAAGAGCTACACTGTATATACTGTATATTAATTAAACATACTTTTGTTTAATGTTTTTTTTTAATCGTTGTAATCATTTTATAGTCATTTCATATTAGATTTATTTTCTCCTCTGCAATAAAGATAATAAAAATTGAAGACATAAAAATGTAAATGAATCCGGATTGATGCCACAGCCATCCGTGACCGGGAGTTTATGGGGGGTAATTGGCCGAGGTTTCACGGGAGGGAGGGATGGCATACACTCACTTCCCTGTCACTCACAGCAGTCACCAGCCAATCATGGGCGTCTGTGGGCTCATTCTTACGTGGGGGCGGATAGTGCTTTCCCTCCAATGTGTTAGGCTGCCCCCAAATGCACAGCAGTTCGAAAAGAGGCAGGTGGCATGTGCATGCTTACGCCCCGCCCTGGTCGGTGGTGGTTGTGTGATAGGGAAGGCAAAAGTTGATGGGTGGGAATTGGATATGACTAAATTAAGGGAGAATAATGGGGAACCCCCCCCCCCCCCCCCCCCCAAAAAAAAAAAAAAAAAAAAAAAAGAAAACTGTAAATGAATGTAGCTAGGTGGAAATAAGCCAACTCTGTACTCAGCAAGAGCTTTTCTTATACATACAGAGCTCTTAAACATAATATAGCATAAATGACAATGAAACTTTGGCTTATCCTGTGAGTCGGCTTTCTCCCTAATGTTATCTTAAAGCAGTTTCTATTTTTATCAGACTATTACACTGTCCTGATAGTTACAGTATGTTCTGTTTGCACACTTTAATAATAATACAGACAATATTAAGGATGAGGATGGCATTATTGTGAGGTATTAATGTTGCCAGATTGTTTCTAATCTTTGAAACTCAAGCTGTGAATTTTCATGTTTTCCCAGTGGAGGAAAAAAGGAACAAATAGATTTGTATTTAAAAAATCAACTCTGATGAGTTCTACCTTCTTGCTTCACTCATTAAATCACTTTTTCCTTCCCCTTTTCCACCCTCTGACTGTTATTTGATAAGCTGGCTGTTTTTGTGGAATTGGGTTGGAGGAAAGTGGTCTGCATAGTTTCAGGCTCTGAATAATGAGGCTGGCAAACAGGCAGTTTCGAGCATTTCACATGCCAAAGGAGCAAGGACTCACTTGTTTCAGCTTCTTGTTTTTATCCATCTCTTCTGAACACGGAATGTGATTATTAACTGTGGGCGTGTTTTCGAAGGCTTAGCTGTAATTAGACCATGGCCATAAATGGTATGGATAATACTGCAGTTACCAAATGGAAGCAAAAAAATTTCTAAAATAAACTCTTCTTGTGTGGGAGGAATTATTTCTATTCTTATAGGATGTTACCTGCAGGTCATAGAGAGGTCAGTGCTAGGTGAATGAGTTTTGTGGCACAGTGTCTATAATAATAATAATAATAATAGCAGAGCTCCATACTTATGCAAATGTCTTGAAGCCATGAGCTCGATTTTGTCTCTAAATGAAGAAAATAGCAGGAAAAGTATATCATACACATGTGCCACCACCATCGGCACTAAGTGCGCTTGCAATTCGCAGCTTATGCCCTTACTTTACATGTGCATGTTTCCGTAAACTTACACATGCAAACATTTTCAAAGCTCCGCTTTTAGGCAGTGCGTAAATATTTACATTCATATAATCATTTGGTTTTTGATGTGCATTATAGTTTAAAAAAAGAACAAACTGATTTGCAATAAGTGACCTAAGGTCAAAGAATGTTGCTTTGAAAATGCGCAAGATTCTTTCTGTGATGGTGCAAATGGGCTACACAGACATGTGCTAGCATTTAAAATAACTTTGGATTAGTGGACGTTGAAATCTAATCCAAAACTACTGAAGTGCCAAGGCAGCTTGAAAATGCAAAGTTGTTTGAATCTGTCCTTCACAGATACCGAGTGTCAGAACTGTGCACAAGCTTGCATTTTACAAAACTGGAAGATCACTTTCACTCTCCACAGGAAATTATTTAAGTGAGTAAAAAGCCAAAAAGAGATTTTCCACGCTGAAAAATTCCCGGCCTAGATTACTGCCATGTGTTGTTTTGTGGAAAGCACGATAATGGAAATAAATAATGAAATAACGACAATGATTGCACAAAGAAATCCTGGATTTTACACTTTGCCACAAACTTAAAGCTCAGGCACTCCGACGATGCAGGATGGAGGAAGAGAGACCAAAACAAGAGGAAGAGGAGAGCAGAAGAGACCGAACGCTTGGTTAACAGCTGCTGCCGGGGAGGTGTGAGTCGCTGCCACTCATCACTCCGTCACACACTCCACATTAATCCTCTGTGTTATGGAGTTATGCAGCTTGTTAACAGGGTGTAAATTCAAATCCCGTTCAGCTGGAATGTCTTGAATTATTGCTCTCTTTCCTCAACTTCCTGTCGTGCTTTTTGGATACAACAGATAGGCACTTAATCGTGCCAGCAGTGCCAGCCACCATCTTACAACTAGCAGTCGCTATGGAAACCTCACGGCCACTAGAGTCGGCTTGGACTCTTTTGGTTTGTCTTGGCTGGTGTGAAGGCTGGGAATCATGGCTACTCACAGATTCTCCTCGGGGGGAAAGAGTGATAAGCTCATGGTGCAGTGATGTGTGAGAAAAGCTCTGGATAAAACTGGGGAACTTTGGATACCTGTAATGTTTGCTAGAGGATTTTGTGAAGCCAAGTGTTGCATATCTGACACCTGTAAAGACCCACACGTCTTTCACACTCAAAAAAAAAAGATTATTGCTAAAATTTTATTGGTGAAGTTCAAGCTTTGCCTCTTTAAAACTACAAATTTTAGAGAGAATCTTTCCCAGAATGCACATTTCACGTCATAAATATTTTCTTACAACGTCAGTGTATTTCTTGGAATTTGTTTTAAACCAAGTTTGTTAGTTGTCATTGTCGTCAGCATCATCATCATCTCTGCATCGGCTACTTTCTCATCTCTCTGCTGCTGATTTAGTCCACAAATGACCACACTTCATTAACTTGACTGTGTGCCATTCATTTGAGAAACACTTTGACCTTCACCCAAATGGCCAACAGTTTAGTTCCATTCAATTCATTTTGATTTGTTATTTGTATGGCACCTTTAAAACAGCTTTACAGAAATCCAGATGTCGGTTTAGACCACTAACGAGTAAACCAGAGGCAACTGTGGCAAGGAAAAGCTCCCTGAGACCTCATGAGGAAGAAACCGTGAAAGCAATCAGATTCAAAAGGCAAGTTATTTTCTTCTCAATGATACCAGACAGTGGAATTATAAGTGGGTAAAATATACAGATGTTCACTGTTGTGTTAAAAGAATGTTTAGTATAGGCATATGGTGAAATATAGTTCTGGAATTTACTCCACTAAAAAAAGCGTGAAGATATTTTCTTCCCCAAACAGTTAATGCTCCATTTTTACAGTAACAATTTAATTTCCTTTTTTTCCCTCCTTGACTTTCTTCATATATTTTGACTGTTGTGACTTTGCTGTGATTTATTATTTCATCACAAATTCTGTTTTCCATGATGTGTTTTGGCTTCCTGTATGCTAAATTAATTTTCCATACAAGAATTTCCTGGGAATCATACTAGGTCTCACTAGATCTCCCATCAAATTCTGCAGGATTGAACTGTTGTATGTACGAGCTTTTAACCTAATCCAGATTGTATAAAACAGGCTGTAAACTAAGAAGGTAGTTTGGCTAACTGCCCTGTAGGTTCACCATATCGTACTTTTCATTTTTATAAAACATAATCCTTTAATTCTTCTTTAAGGTTTCTTCTTTCCAAGCAACAATGGAAACTCTCTAATTTCAGATTGAGTTCTTTCCCCGAGAGTGTGCAGGACTATTGTTTTAAGACTGATTGTACCAATCCGAAAATGTTTTACATGGCCTAAAAGTTTTATAGCGTTTAAAGAGTTATGGGCTGGAACAGAATTGAGTTGTTTCTGCCCAAGTGAACATGAGGACCATAAGAATCTCACACTCCTACACACACACACACACACACACACACACACACACACACACACACACACACACACACACACACAAAATGGTGTTTATGATGCAGCATGCCTTAAACATTCCTCTCTGTGAAATCCAAACATACAGTTCATGATTATTGTCCTTAAATCCATTTAGTTTCACTGGTGAGCAAACCGAAAATAGAGCACTGAGGAAAAAATTGTTTTAGGAACCATCCGTACATGTTGGTTTTCTACAATAATGGATGTTGAAGAGGATTATTCCATTTGGCTGAGTGTATTTGAGGATTCATTTTTCCTCTTATACACTTTCAAAGCGAGCATAAAACCCTGCCAGTGTAGAAAGAGCTGGGATGGGTGCTTTAAACAAACGGACAGCTCAAGTCAAACACTGGGAGGCTTTAATTCTCAGCGTCCGTGCATTTGGACTGTGTCCGCCTTGTTGTTGACTCTCCGCTGGGACAGAGCGTCTGGCAGAAAGATAAGCGGAGAGGACACACCAGCTCTCTGCTCCAAAGAATGTAAACAGCATGACACCTAGTTTGATGATGGTGTACTTGTCTTTATTGCACTCCGTCACTCTCTGTTGCCCCCTCCACCAGAAGCTTTCTCACTTGCAGACTTGCTCACTCTTAGATCCACACTTTCTCTCAGGTTCATCTTCTCCCCTGCTGTTTGCATATATGTCTCAGTTAGCAGGTCTGAGTGGGCTGTCATGGTACACAGCTTAGCCCTGTTCCCTAGAGAGTGACCATATGGCATTGTTGTAACAGTGGGGTGTGTTTGAACCAGCAGAGTGTGCTTGTACACACGTAGAGTGTGTTTGTGCAACACAAGGTACTCGCTTGGAGCATGCCTGTGGGTTTGTCAGCCTCGTCTACAAGTCTGAGTGCTGAAATGAAGTGAACGTACAGGTAAAATTATTGATTATTTCTAGTTAGAGGTATGAGAGGGAGCTTCTTCGTCCTGTTTCAGTGAAAGCAGAAGCACTGTGGTGGTTTGTGTCCAGACATCAGTTAAATGGGACACGACCCACCAGTCTGTAGCTGCTGAAACTTCACTTCATCAGTACGGGCTCATTAGCAACCCTTGGCTATGGTTTGGTGGCTGCTGTTTCTGCAGATGGGACATGTCATGTGTTTACTTGGGCCTGCCGGTAGTACTCCTGGAGCTCAGCTTCAAGTGTCACCGGTGTGCTGTGACTCATTCCAGCTGAGCCGTGAATAATGTCTCTCACCTGGACATTGACTCCGTTTCAAAACTTGCAGCTTTTTATAGGCAAAATAACAACACTCTGAATACCACCCCACCCATCTCTTTATCTCTCTCTCTCTCTCTCTCTCTCTCTCTCTCTCTCTCTCTCCCTCTCTCCAACGGCTAAATTCTGTGCACTACTGCTCCTGGATATACGGTTACTTGTTACTTGGACACCGATATGACCCAAGCCCTTGAAACATTCCAGATTGAGAATTTTAAACAAACCTTGGGGTGGTGTGGAGAGGAGCTGGAGCCCTTCTCTAGGTGAAGATGGATGGATTTCACACAACAAAACACACTCTGAGACTTCCTGTACACACCGTCTCTCACTATGACTGAAAAAATGTCACTCTCATTAAAAACGCAATTAAACTTCATTGAGGCCTGAACCAAAAATAAACGACAGGGTCATGTTTATTATCTTACTCTCACCTCAGACATTTCTCACTCCTCTTTCATTTTCACAGTGAGAGTTCACTCTGGTCTGTTTTTATTCATTTATTTTTCCTGAAGTGTGGCACGTTTTAATCTAAATGCTGGTTCGTACATGATTTAGTTATCATTCAGAATTTTAATACATCATACTTTACATCCTTCCTGTTTATGAAAACTGTATTTTACTTCATAACATAATTTAACCTTTAATAAAAAAAATTATAACCTTTTGCTCTGATGAATATTTAATTAAAAAAAGAAAAATGATTGTAGTTCATGCTTACATCTCCAGTGGAGGTTTTCATTTCATCCAGGTTTCTGTGTAAATGTTCAAACAGTTCTCATTTCATTCTAAATGCAGCATTTAATGACATTAGACATTCATTAACATGCCATTTCTTTATTTAGTGGATTATGCACAAGTACCACTTTAACTTTCATTTGATTTCTAAGAGTTTTTGTTAATATAAATAATAAGCTTAAAAACTGGAATAAAATCTAATTACACAGAAAATAGTTTAATAAATGTAAATCAAGGCTAAAACACGGTGCACTCTTCCTAGAATTTATTCTTTTTTCAAAACAAATTATACATAATTTTTTTGGTGTGTTAATTATTTTATTCTTTTCTAACATTATTTTACTGGTTACTCCTACAGAGCTGACTCAATTTTCATTGTGCTTACTTTGTTTATATAAAGCCCCTTGAGGTAGCATGTGACTCCACTGGAAATGAAAGGTGCTTTGATTTGGTCATGTTTATTATAATTTTACTGCCCTTTAGACTAGTCCATGCCCTTTTTGCTCTGGCTTTTCCAGAGCCTCTGCATTTTGCCTTTCCACTGTCATACACACTCAGCAGAAATGAGCTACTTATGGCAGATTTTGTATATTAAGTTATTAAGTAGAGAACATAGCATTATTTGAGCTGCAGTCGACTCTAAGTCAGTGGCTCTTTACTGCAAACAGCAATACAAGGCTGTGTACGTGTGTTTGCATTGTAATGGTTCAGATGCTGCTACTCCTCAAGATCCTGTTTTGCCTGAAACTGGCCCTTACCCTCAGTATCAACTCAGTACACAGCATGGTAATCTGTCTCATCTTTGTATCTTTTTGTCTTTATCTTCTCACCCATGTCTTATCCTCTGGTTCAGTTGCAGTCTTGCACCATCTGCACCAGGCCAAGGTTCGAGGAGATATACTTAAGATAACTTGAACTTGGCTTTTCTAAAGAAGCCTGTCTTTGTTACTCTGTAGGGGAAATGGAACATTGAAGCAGCAAACTCCACATGAAGCAGTAAATGAGGAGAAAATGGCCGTGTCAGAAACGAAGCTCTGGAGCCTGTCTTAGCTGCCAAATTATTTAGTTACTTATATTACCAGAAGTATTGGCTGAAGATGTGGAGATCATTTGTTTAATTTCTCTTAAAATAATTTCACTACTTTCACTACTCACTAACTTCTGTTAGTTATTTAATAGATTTAGGCACTGCGAAAAGGGGAGCTTCCAATAGATTGTGATAGATGCCCAAGACTGGTGCTACAAGAGTAACACAGCTCCTTTAAAAGCTGAATCAACTTCAGCCCTGGAGGATATAAATAAATCTCCCTTGTGTTTCCTGACAACAGAGTAACACTGTATTTTTTGTTAACAGAATTTCACTAGATGGGATCATTTAACCTATTTATCTGTTTAATGAGTTCAAGTTCCATGCTCCTATTAATGATTGGGGTTGTTTTTTCTCAGTGAAAGTTTGTCTGTCTACCTGTGTTATATAGTTTTTAGTTTTTTTTAAAAATTCAAATAAAATCAAATTTGTCATGTAGAAAATCATACACAGTAAACTATGTAGTGAAATGCTTGTTACGATTGTCCTAAAAATTGAAGAATAAGCATCAAGTATCAAGAAGAAAGAACAATAACTATAACTATTTAAAGGGCTTTATAGTTAAAGTCCATATGAATATAAAAATGTAAAAATATAAAATAAAAATAAAATTAAAATATAAAAAATAAAAATATATATATAAAATAAAAGAAAAATAAAATATAATATAATAGCACACAGAAATATATATAAAATGAAGTACAAATGCAGTGGCAATTTTACAGTAACACTGTATGTAAAGTGATAAGTTTCAAGTGTATTTTGTGTGAGTCTCAATGATGATGTATGATTTTGGGTTTCAGTTTCATTATTAATTAAAAAAAAAAAACGCTGTCATTTTATTGGTGACATGGCAGCCTTATTGGGTTTCCTGTGATGGCGCAGATGCGAGCTTATTCAAGTCGTGTTCCATGCCTATGGGGTTCCACTCAGGAGCACAGCTCTTATAAGATACATATAGAAAGGCAAATTATGACATGCTATAGTCCACTATTTACCTTGTTTTGCGGTCCTTCTACAGGTGATGAGTGGCAGAGGCTATAAAAGTCACTGACCCGAGAGCAGTTTGGACCTGCACTTGGCTCAGTTAGCCCATTAGCAATGCTGTACATGCTGCTTTACTGAGCGGCCAGGAATAACAGACTGTGCCAGCAATCCATGCACAGCAAGCTGGGAGAGGTTAGAGGTCAATGTGGTGGCGCTAAACCGCAGCTGTGCCGACACCAGAGAAAGTGTGGTAAGTCAATCACCCTTCACACCACCTCTCTCCCTCAACTAACATCACACTCAACATTTAAAAAAGGAAAACAAAAAATGACTTCAACCCTAGAATTTGATACATACTATGGAGCAGAGCCATGAAACTGCCATATAAAAGGAAACCATGTGAATGTGAAGTAAATAAGTTGACCCAGAGCCAGAAACAGTCAGTAATGTTTTAGCAGAATGCAACCATGGATCCCCTGTATAATAAGTGTTTGCTGTAGTGAAAACAACCAAAGGCCCCACGATCTTTGACCTGCCTTTTGTGGAAGACAGATTACTTAGTTGACATACTGGGTGCTAAACCTTGTTAGTTTCCAAATGAAACACAAATGAGCCTTTCCCATTATCTAATAACGCACGCTCTCTCTCTCAGCTGTCGCCCGCTTCATCCAAACATCTGCATGCAACCGCACACCAATCTGCATAAGCTAATTACAGGTAATCTAATCCAAGAGGGGAGAGGTGGCTGAGAAGACCTTTACAAATATCAGCTTTATCCACAGCTTTAGTAATGAAGAAAATGGCTAGCACACAGAAAAGAGAGAGAGAGGTTGAGCTGATGTGGCTCATGTTGATTTTTGCGTGTGTGTTTTTGTGCATTCACTGTTAATTGCTAAAGGACAGTCGGCATTTACTGTGGCTCACTTCCTGGTCAGCAAGAGGTCACCATGGCAATGGCTACTGAATGCTCATCAGTGTTCTGAAACTCAGCCTCAGTTTGATGTACATTTTAATAAGCTTCCTAGTTCAAGGCTGTGGAAGAATCAGGGAGCTCTGTGTTCTGAACTACTGAACACTTCCAACACTTTGCTCTAATCTCCCCCCTCCATGATTTTCTCACTTTTTACCTTGCAAAATTTTCAATCTGCTTGTCTCCATTCACAAGCCTTTCCTGTCCATTTCTCATTTGGAAAATGCCTTGTCAGGCAAAGTCTGTTCAGTCCATGTACAAATCTTGGAACGGACACCAGTTGTACCATACAACACTGGTTATATTGTTGTTGTGAGCAGGTAATGCATTTTGTTTGGAAATCTGGCATTTCTTGTCCTGTCCTTGTCAGTTGATGCCCGGTGAATCTGACTCGGGTCTGGACCACTACCTAACATGCAATGGGTGAAGGGGAGGTGTGACGGATATTGGACTACATGTTCAACAGACTATTACTGACAAGGAACGCATGGGAACTAATGAATAACAGATGTGTAACAGGGCTTCACAGGACAAAACTGACCATTTCAGGATATGTACAGTATAACTACCATACCTGTAATGGGTCTCCACCAGGTCTGAAACGGACAGTGATGTGACTGTACAGTCACTGGAGTATCCATATTATTTATTTATTTGTTTATTTAGTTTGTAAATCAAAGTATCTATCCTTCGTACCTCCATTTATGCTGTTCGGCAAGCTCCCATAAGAGCATCTGTTCAGTGACGTATAAAGGATCTATAGCCTTGTATCAGAAGTTCTGTATAAAATGCTGCTATCTCTCACTAAACCAATTCGATGAGAAGCCTATAAACTTCTACACTCACTCTACCAATACAGTGCAATTATACACATTGCTCATATTAATGTTTTATATGTTATTGTGTGCATTGTCTTGATTAAATGTTTCAATGGTTCTATTAGAAATAACACACAACAAAGGCACTTTGTACATAACTGTTCTGATATCTACTTTGGAAATGTAATTTCCAAATTGCGAGCTTCTGGATACCATAAATGGTTTAAAGTAATTGGTATTTAGTTATGCTATTTGCTGCCAACACTGTGTTAACTGTATGGTGTAAGTGCAGGAAATTCCACTTCCCAGGGGTGCCCAGCTCTAATGAATGTATGAATGGCTATTTTTCTACTTGAATTGACTGGTCTGAGTTTAGTACAAAGCATGCTACTGCCTGGAAGAGAATTGGACATAAACCCTTTTTTGATGCAAGTGCTTCACGTGGTATTGGGCAAAAATGCCAAGACAGTTTAATTGTTCATTGTTTGAAATCATTGAAACAAACATTCCTTAAACATGCCTTCCACCTTTTGCGTGTCTCTCAGTGTTTGACTTTTCGAACTACAGACTACAGTGTGAGACTCTGGTAGAGACAGAGCCCTCTTGTGTGTCGTCTCTGTGTTGAGAAATTATTACATGAAAGCAAATCCTGGCTAAGCTTGAGTTGAGAGGACAACTTGTGAAATTGCATGCCATTGTCTTCTTGAAACTTCCCCCCATCGACTCCACCATGAGTGTGTATGGATGGCTGCGATGGATGGCTGACTGCTCTCACAAACAAACATGATCTTTGACCTTCTGGGTAAACATGGCTAAAAATTGGCTTTTATACACACCTCTTATCTGTCCTTCCATCCAATCACTGCTTAGTCCCCATTAGGATAGCCAAACATACTTTAAGCTAAAGTCCTTGTGTGAGAGTGTGTGTTTGTGTGCATGTTCAGTAATGGTTTTTGCAGAGTGTTATGGCCAGTGTGAATATATCCATAGAACCCAAAGCACATACTGACGTTGTTTAAAGCTCCAGGCCGCACAAAGAGAGGCTCACTGCCCCAGAGGCCAGTCGCAAGCTTCTTCAAATTCTCCATGAAAAACAGCTTTTAGAGATGCTTTTAGCAGGGCTCACGAATAAGGAGCAATATTTCCTTCTCCTTGCTTTGGATCAAGATAAGTGTGGAAAGAGCGAGGTGTTTGGTTCCACACAAGCACAATAGTCCCATTCTGAGCAGGCTTAAAATCTGCCGTCTAATACCCTCACTCTGAAAATCCCCGTTATTAACCAGGTTATTATAGCTCAGCTGTGTGTATATGCTATAGGAAGAAAATGATCTGTGGCTTACAGAACTCCGGTACCTCACACTTATCACAGTTGTAGATTTGTATTTCAAGGTGCACGCGTGTGTGTGTGCACGTGTTAGCTTTAGGTTATAGCTCTGAAGTGCTATGTGAACACTTTAATATTCTGGGGTAATTCTCTCAAAATATCCTCTGCAATTCCCTCCACTCTGCCGCATGCAAAATCCTCTTAGCTGAAGAGACTGCTGCATCTATTCACAACATTTTCTCTCTCCCTCTCTGTCTCTGTCTCTCTCTCTCTCTCTCTGTGTACACTGTAGGCGTAAAATAATAAATAAATAAATAATACAGTTATCTCCTCTCTAATTTGTTTGTCTTTGCTTACTGTGTTGCAGTTCATCAGTGATGTGCTGAATTAGTTGTTTTTTACATTCGTACTGTAGGACACACATTTACAAGTCAAGATGATGCTGTTTTGGACATCGTGACAACTCCTCTCACTACATTTTAATTGCCCAGTTAGATCGCTAAGCCATTTAGACTGCTGAATACCTCAATGCTGACTTCGTGTGCTTAATCAGGACTCATTGTACCATATATACAGGTTAATTCTGGGTAAATATTATCACTTAATCATTTCTGCAATAATACATATTTTTTATGTCCCAGGAGGAATTACTGAAATGAGAGTTAAGACTGATACTTCTCTGATCCTGGGTTTGCTGTTTACTGCCTTTCTGATTTCTGCTTCCATGTGTATCACCTGGATTGTTAGAATAATTATTTGTTTGAGTTCATGTGCTTTCATGCTTCTGATTTCGGCATTTGCTCCACAGACATTAATTTACCAGAAAGTCTATCCACCTACCTGAGTCAGATGGTTCTCTTCAGTTTTATTTGTATAGTGCTTGAAAATTGACATTGTCACAAAGCAGCTTTACATAGTAAAAACTAATTTTAAAAATGAATTAAAACATTTAACTACAAAACCTACATATCCCTAATTAGCAAGCCTGCTGCGATGGTGGCAAGGAAAAATTCCCACAGAGGACATGAAGAAAAATCTGAATGGTGGTACATGAGCAACTATTTTTGGAGTTTCAGTTTCATTCATTCATTTTCTGAACTGTTTAGTCCTAACTAGGGTCGCAGGGAGGCTGGCGCCCATCTCAGCCAACTCTGGGCAAGGGCAGAGTACACCCTGAAAAGCTTGCCAGGCCATCGCAGGGCAGAAACACGCTGACGGCTATGCGGCCTACTCTTGACGAAAATCAGCAATCGTTCTTTTACATGCCTTTCACCATAGACAGTGAGAGACATGGCTTGCATTTGATAACCCAGTTAGCTGCACTGGGGGGACAGCAGTGACACCCTGTTGATAGTGGGGCTTGAACCCCCGACCTTGGGATCAGTAATCCAGCACCCTATCATGCAAGCCACCCGTGGAAGATGTTCTAGCGTAGAGTGTGTGTGTGTGTGTGTGTGTGTGTGTGTGTGTGTGTGTGTGTGTGTGTGTGTGTGTGTGTGTGTGTGTGTG
>JAOUQZ010000047.1:19865338-19876588 GCA_028564935.1 Neosilurus hyrtlii | reverse complement strand
AATGCAGTATGTCAATGAATGTCCCCACAAAGATAGAAGTACAATATGGTTGTGTGTGTGTGTGTGTGTGTGTGTGTGTGTGTGTGTGTGTGTGTGTGTGTGCGCGTGTGTGTAGTCACTAATCCTTGGCACTGCACTTCTTTGGCCAATCGTTGGGTTGCCTGTGGTGCTTTCTCGGTTTTTCTCGGCTGAGGCAAGTACACACACTCACCTGACCACCTGCAGAGCTTCAGCACTGTAACCAAGCACCAACACGGCATGTGCAGGCTGCTGCTTGTGGCATTTACACAGCATGGCCAGAGTGTACCTTTAATATCTGTTCTTGTTAGGTTTTCTGTTCGCTTTCAAATTGGTTGATAGCAGCTTGGCTGCACTTTCTGCTGCCTTTCTGAGGGGACTTGGAAAATGTTTTTTATATTTTCGAGCCAGTTGTTTCACAGGATACCAAGGGGATATGATCTCTTTAAATTTTCATCAGAGGGTTTTATCGTTGTCCTGCTAAACCCATTTATCATTTTCTGTTTTTGCTGTTCAGAGGATTTGGGTATTATTTTCCTATGTGCTCTCAATATGTATCACTTGGGTTTTTCTTGTGTACTATTTCCGCTTTTGCTAAAGTAAGTCAGCAGTAGGATTTCTTGAGCCATCTGTCCGTGTGTGTGTGTGTGTGTGTGTGTGTGTGTATGTGTGTGTGTTTGTCTGTGAGAAAGAGACAGCGAGAGAGAGGTCCATAGTCAGGTTCAGTCCAGTCTCTCCTCTTATTTCTTTATACTGTTGACACACACTGATGAGACACAGATGTAAGACTTTGGCAGCCACTGAACAGCACCGGTGTGAGTGTGTGCGTGTGTATGTGTTTGTGTGTGTGCACGCATATGTGCTAACAGCAGAATCACAGGAGAGAGCAGATCAACGCATTCCTTGCATACGGAGCAAACCCTCAGTCAAGGTTATGCCACGGAACACTGGATAGTCAAGACGCCAAAGCTCAGTGGAAAAATGGCATGAATGGCGAACCCCTCTCTGTGTTGTCTTCCTTTAAATTTATTGCCACCCCACAGTACCAATTCAGAGGTAAAGCAAGAATAATTGCTGTAGGTTGAGTGGCAAGCCCGTTAGAACAGCATCTGTTGCTGTCAGATCTAATTGAGCAGAATTGGATAAATGTGTGCTATCTGTGCACACAACAACCATTATGGAGATTGTCTTTGGCTTATCTTGCCATCATGTTACTTTGTTTCTCACATTTCTATTTTTGTAGAAGAATAAAAGTCCTCTTTAAGGAAGGATGAGCTTTTAAAGCTGCCAAAAAGAAGGTCGGCTATTTGCATTTGGGGCAGTAAACAAGTATTCATTTATTTCATCTTTGTTTCTGTCTACCTTTTTTTTTTTTTTTTTTTTTTGCTCAGGAGGCGATAGCTACAAACGTGCTGAAATAGTGCTATTGCAATGGAATTCAAAACAAGAAAGGAAGCCATAAATAATGCAGCTCTGTTCTCCTTTTCTGTACCATTTACTGTTCCTTATAGCTCCAGAAGGGGTGATGAATGAGATACGTTTTGGATTGCACGTTGTATGTTCAGGCAGTAATCAGAGCAGAGTGCCTCTAAAGAAAGGAAATGTGGATAAAAGGGGGGAAAAATGTGAATGCCTATATTGACAAATCATTGATCGTCTCTATTTCAAGCGAGAAAAACATTTCCACTCAGCAGATATTCATGCTGACAGAGACTGTCGCGTTTGCATCCACACAAGGTTAATAAAAGAGTGCTCACGGAGGCAATCAGTCCTTGGTTGAACAGTTTATAGAAATGAAAAAAAAAAAGTTTTTCACCTTTTATGCATGTGTTACTACGATATATGATAACTATTCCACTGCCAGTGACGGAGAATCTCTTTACTGAGACACTCAGCAATGTAACTATGCATCATCCTTCAATTCAGTATTTCAGAAACTCTGTAGTGCCATTTCAGAAATTTGCATCTACCATAAAAATCTACATATCACTTTAATGGTAAGAACAGCATCATATGCGTTTCACACACACACACACACACACACACACACACACACACACACACACACACACACACACACACACACACACACACACCAAGCTTTGAGTGTTTTCTTGCCGTTGCCCCAGTCCCTGAGGCTGTGTGTTGCTCTGATAGCATGTGGCACAGTGTGTAGATGGATCGACTCCTTTAGCAGCACAGGCACAATAATTCATGAGGCCATCACATGGCACAGCAGCACCTCTCTCTCTCTCTCTCTCTCTCTCTCTCTCTCTCTCTCTCTCTCTCTCCATCTCTCTCCTTCCTTTCTGAACTGAAATAAATTCTCACACAGTGGCAGGCTGGTGCTGCTGAGACCTCGAGGCAGGAGGGGAAGAGCACCCCCTAATGAGAGCCTGCAGCCTGTCGAACTTATATGCGCATGCACTCACACAGAACAAGGTCTGTTGAGAAAGTGTTGAGGTGGCAGGATTTCAAGCACAGAACCCTGTACATGTTAAACAGCCTTGAAAGAGCTGCAGGCAGTGGTGGGGTCACTTAATTGCTGTCAACCAGCCAGAAGTGTTTCGGGCTGTTTCTTTCGTTGGTATTGTACATATCGTGTGTGTGTGTGTGTGTGTGTGTGTGTGTGTGTGTGTGTGTGTGGATAAGAGAGAGAGAGAGAGAGAGAGAGAGAGAGAGAGAGCATTGCTCTGCAGCCATTGGGGAAACGAGAGAAGGGCAGTCTGGCATATCAAATGCAATGGAGCAGAAAGCACACCTTTAAATTTCTAATAGCCCTCCAAATGTCACCTCTTGAAAGTCTATTCCATCTCACCTATCTGGGTCTTTTTTGCGATATTTGACATGAAGAGCTTTGGAGAAGGGTTCACCTCTTGGAACAAATGTTTATATAAGTGCTACAGTATAAAAAAATCTACAGGAACAGTCATTTAAAATATCATGTACAGGATACGAATGCTGCTGTAAAGTTGTTGGAACGTCATTACATACATATTCATTATGTATACAGTATAAAGTTCACATTGCTTGGTGGACCCAGCAGCCCTGCGCTCTTTGTGTTTTAGCAGCTACACCTTTTATTTTCTTTATGTTGTATATGTATAAGTCTCTAAATGTGTGAAAATGTGGGTAGATGTATATGTGTTTGCATATACAGGATATATGTATATATAATGTGTCTAAATGTGTACATAAAGGTATATATATATATATATATATTTATATATAGCTTAGTGTAGTTACCTTAGTTGTGTTTTGTGTAGTTTTTTTAAATTATTGCTGCTAAACAGATTTTCATTGTTCATGCAACAGCTGACAATAAATATCTCTTTATTTTTATCATTATAATATTGCCCAGAAAGCTTTTCCATGTGGCACTGGATGAACCACGGAGTTGTACATTAATGTACCTCACACTTGTGAATTTGTGTTAGTCTGTGTGCTGTGTATATGTTAAGTCCTTGCTGAAGCATTGGCAGCTTACTGTAATGGATGAGTGTGTATTTTTAGATAAGAATGTGTGCAATTCATCAAGTCATTGGAGACGTTTACCTCCTATCACTGTGAGGCACGACTGCACTTCATCAGACCTCCCTTCCACTTATTTCATACGTTCTATTAAAATCTAAATTATGTCACTCCTTGGAATTACAGGTTTAGGTTAAAGAACCTGAACTGTACAATCGGGGTGCGGAAACAATGACTGAAAACATGATCAAATATTTAAACTGAGGGACCAGAAGTCGTGTAATGGATAAACCTGGTAAAACAGATCAATGTGGAGGAGAAAGAAACAGAAAGAGAAAAGGGCATAAAAGAAAGAATGCATGAAAGAGTTGCACTCGCTGCGCTCCTTGTGCAGAAAGGCGTCTTTGTGGTCAAATGCTGATCTCACAGCATTAAGGTGACCTTTGACCTGAAGCAGACACACAGCCTGTATGCCGTTTCCTGTCGCAGGATAGTGACTCTATGTACTAGGGGGTTATTATTGTAAAGATGTGCAGATTGAATCAGAGATCATGTCCCAATGTTTGCAAATGGTCTATCTTTTCTTTCACATGGCAGGAAACATGGGCAGGCTAATAGACGCAGGACACACAGTCTTCAAATATGTCTGACAATCATGTACTCTTTGGTTCCTACCTTTTTAATCCATTTACATGAATAAGATCCATTGTATTAAGTGATGATTCATGTAGTTTAACAGTGTGGATCTTGATGAATCACTTGTGTTGAATCATGTGAACTGAATCTGCCCTTTGCTTGATTTCCAGAACAATGTGGTGGGCACCGGGATGCAAGCGATGCAGGTTATATCACCACGCCTGGATACCCACAGGAGTACCCCCCTCATCAAGACTGCCGCTGGATCATCACGGCTCCAGAGCCTTCTCAACGCATCGTCCTCAACTTCAACCCCCACTTTGAGCTGGAGAAGCTGGATTGCAGGTTAGGAGACATTGCACAATACACACCATTCAGAGTTAAAATCATTTCAATTAATACATTCTCATGTGCTAATTATGAAAAGCCAGGTTGTAGTGTGAGATTCTACTGTGTTATAAATATGTTATGAAGCTCAAACCTAAGTTATGAAGCTGGTCTTTTACTGAGGTGTGTGAGCAATGAATCATGTGATATGTAGCAGATGGAGACATTTAAAGTTGTTAGTAGACTCAGGGCAGAAGGCCGCTGATATTCAGTGTTTTTTCTGGAGCAGTTTCATGTCACAAGACCACAGTGCTTCTCCGCTTTAAACTGTTACATTTGAACAGAGTGGAAGAGAATCTGGCACTAAGCTACAGTTGGAGGATCTCCCAGTGCTCAACCGGAGACTACTGAGTCTGGCTTGCAGACACCTCCAAGGATGCCTGTGAAGTGTACACTTTAATTAAATATACAATAAACAAAGCATTGCTGAATCCCCAGGATTTATGGAAATGTACAGGATGAATTTGAGAGCATTCCACAGGCTTAGTGGCTGCTGTGGTGAGTCCACCCCCTGTTGGTCAGTGGAGGAACTGCATGGATGATGAATAAGAAATGAAGTATATTTTAGTGTGTTGTATTTCTTTGTTAAAACAGTGTGAATCATGTGGGATTGAAAGGTCGTAGAGTTAGAAACATCAGATGGTTTTATCAGATTCTTGCACTTCAAAATTTCTGATTTTAGATATTTCTACTGTATTAATAATACATTATTACTTTTTTTTTTATTATTTACCAACTATTGGTGAAAGACTGCTCTCTGTCTCATCTAACACTAAAGGAGAGGGGACGGATGGAGGGTAGAAGGTTTTGATCCATCTGTAGTTTAGCTATGTTAGTTACTTCTCAGCTATTTACATTTACAGCATTTGTCAGACGCTCTTATCCAGAGCGACTTACAATTATCTTTTTTTTTTTTTAATACAACTGAGCTATTGAGGGTTAAGGGTCTTGCTCACGCGCCCAACAGTGGTGATAGTGGGGATTGAACCGTTGACCTTCGGATCAGTAACCCATCACCTTAACCACTAAGCCACCACTTTGTACATTGCTGCCATATTTTGTACTTTTTGTATGCTTCGACTTGATTTTTTTCTTATAAGTGTCGACATGTTCCATTAAATCTCACATCTGATCCGAAGAAATGCTGCTTTTTACACAAGTGCATTAGTAAACACTACTCTTATTTATTTACGGATACCTAGCTGGTGCACGTCATCCTTTTAGGAAAACAGGTCAGCAAGCATTTTCCTGGGCTTGGATACTGGTAAGGGATGTTCTTCTGTTTAAGTAAACAAAACTACGACCAGCAGCTCAGAACGTTTCTTTTCCATCCCTGTCCCATATACTTCCCAGCTTGAGGTTTTCTGCTAAATTGCAAGTTTGCATTTTGTCCACAAAAGAGAATGAAGACTGTTTCAAATTTAGTCTGCTGTTCTTGTGCTGCTCAGAAGAGAAGTGGTACATGTTGGCACTGTGGTACTTGTTGGATTTCCTACTTGGTAACCTTCCAGAGCTGAATGCTGATGGCTGCATGTCGAAAAAAAAAATGAGTGGAAACTAGAAAATCTTTCAGAATGAGACGTTGACTGTTAACTAGTGATGCAGGATACAATATCTAAGCTGAAACCGGGTACTCAGTTCCTCTTAGTGATCAGTTAGACTATCAACAAGCTTCTGTTGGCAAGTATTTTAAGAAAATTGATTTTCTAAATCAACATTACATATTTATGGTTTATAATCTGTAGATCAGGCCAGAGGATATTTTATGCTTTATCTATATTTTCCAACATGATATACACAATGAGCAGTCAGACTTTTCGCAATTGCATTTTGGTGTAGCTATAATTTAATCTAACAACCTTCCGATCAGTAGCCTAATGCTAACCATACCACAACAACCAATCCTTATCCCAAACCAGCCGACATTTAGTGCCAAAATATGGTACAGCGCTAAATACCCAAATAATTTTTCCCCTGATTTCTCTTTGTTTACTTCATTTCTCTGAATCATTAGGTTTCTTTTCTAAATCCAGATGTCTGAATTAAGGGCGAGGCAGCTTGCACTGACACCAACACAGCTTTTATAGCTAACCACGCTCTTAAGTGAGAAAGTGCAGTCAACACAAGTGTCTCATTAAAAACAAGTCATAAAACTTGTACCCACTGGCACATGGTAACACAGTCCCCACTCACAGCTCTCTGGCCAGAGGTTTTCTATCTTACTTCTTTGTTAAACATCTTCATGAGAGTAAATAGTGTTTCCTAGTGAGAGAGATAGCTGAAGGGGCTGCCATATTGAATGTATCTAACAGTGGCATCTTTGTGAAGAAGACAGGCATTTCAATTGTAGCATAAAGACTTGTAGTTAGACATCAATATGCTGCATGTGTGTGTATGTGTGAAGGGGGGGTTTGCAGATGAATTAAAAGCAGTATTGCACTGATAGCTCCTGTAGTCACGGCCCTCAGGCTCTGAGGAAACTGAAAAGCAGCACACTCACCCATATACACAGGGGTAGACGAGATTCCCCAAAACTGCTCAGTGTGTACTACATGACCGTTTAGGCAGCAAAGGCCACTTGGCCTGTGGGAGTGTGTATCTTTAACTTACTTCCGTATGTATATGCACGCTGTCCGAATCATAAACAAGCACTTATTTAAGAGGGATGAGGAAGAAGCGGGCCTTGTTAACCTGACTTCACACTGCACCACATGATTCTTCAATTCAGAGTCAGTCTCTAGATGTGTGTGTGCCCCCGCTCTATTATATATGAATTATGCCAATACCTGGCTACATTATATGATGTAGACATTGTGAGCTGAGTGTATATATGATCCACAGACCCCATTTAGCTCTCTCTTGGCCACAAAGAAACTCCTTTAGCAGCTAAGTGCCCTATTTAATTTATTTAACTCGAAGAGTTTTAACTGTCAGATGTTATTATGGAGCTTAGGGATCATGTCAGTCAGTGCCAGCCAGACAGCTTGAACACCGTCTGGAGTAAATGTAGACACCGGTGCGGCTGTTACCATTACAGATGTTACCAGACAGAGAGAAAATATGTTATCCTTTGCCCTCATACACAAAGTTTAGCGTTTAGCAGTCTGGTCTGCAGCCACACCTTTGGCCCTCGTTTTTATCTCCTTTTCCATTTTGTCATTGTCATCTCTCCCTCGGCTGAGATAGGCTCAACCTGCCCGCGACCCATGTAGGATTAAGGGGTTCAGCAACTGAATGAATGAATGAATTCCTAGTCCCATTAAGTTTAATTAAGACGCATCTCAGTTTTCGTTCTCTGTTCTCAGCTTTGGCGTCCTCACATGCTAGAGTTTATAAGCATGCTTACTGAGGAGACTGCTGTTTACATCCTGTAGTTTGTCTCATGAGTGGTGTAAAACTGTGAATGCTTCAAACAGTTTTCAAATAGCTGTTGGAGATGCATGCCAGAGTTCATCTAGAATGGATGGGTGTGCTGAGCAGAGGCAAATGGTGTTAAAAATGCAAATACATTCACTCTGCATTGAAAACAATGGAGCAGGGGGGAAAGAGGAGGATGAAAGATGATCAGATAGTGTTTTCACACTCAAAACCCAGGACAATTTTGATTTATCAGTAATGACTTGCTTTATTCAAACCTGAAGCAAAACTGCAGTTTCAGATCTGCCTATTTAAAATCCTGTTACACAAGACAGAAAGCACCAGTTTTATTGTGTATCCGTGATGGATATTTTGAGCTAACATCACATCAAATGTCAGACCTTTACTCTGACTTTTATTAATTCTGACGTCACTCTTTGTATTAAAGGGGCAGTGTCATGGTTGTTTGAAGAAAATTGCCTAAATATCATGAATGGGGCTATCAAACAAGACATATTTATTTATATAGATGGAAATTTGGTTAACAAAGAACCCTAGACATGAACTGGGTTCATACATTAAGTTTGTTATGAATTTTCATACATTAAGTTTGTTATGAATTCTTTGCAAACTGTGCAGCCAACAAGATTTCAAAAAGTACATGCTGCAGTCCATTTCCAATCGCTCCATTTTGGGCTCAAAAACTCTCGACTCCTTTTAATTTGCAGCCTGGTAGGCTATTTAACAAATCTAGACAAGTATTTTGGATAGTCATGGAATGTGACATGGAATTAAATGACTAAATTTGGGTAAAAATCATGAAACAACTCCTCTATTGGTGGATTTTCTTCCTGTTGTGAGCTCCCTGTGTTAATGTTTTTAATCAGGGGTCTCAGAAGGTGTCGGGACATTGTAGAATTGTCATCAAGTCACCCTCATTCCCTTTCCCAGTTATAAATTGGCTTCTGTTCAATGATGAACTCTGGATAATTTTCCGCAAATTGTTCTCGTTGATTGCTGCGTCACTCTTCAAGGGATTTTGACTCTCTATCAGATTGAACCACTTCCTGATTAATTACCCATTTCCCACATGAAAGTGTTAAGTGTAGAGTAATGGGATGAGGAAAAGGAGGAAACAAGGGCGTTGCAGAAAACCCCATTCTCTATCACAAGAATGCAATATTTGAACTCCGGGCGAGTTGCACTGTTAGTGTTTGCAGTGAGAATATTTCACTGATTGTATTTGCATTGGGAAGAAGTGCCATGTCAGGACAGGCAGTCAGGTCCAGGGCTCAGCTCAGGGCTCAGCTGGAATAATCATGACAGCACTGCCCCTGTGCCTTACACCACAGTATGCATTATAATTCAGCAGATCACTCCACACTAGCCTGGCACTGCGCCAACTGCTTCCCGCCCCTCAGGGTTATAAATAGATTGATGTTGAATGAATATAAAAAGGGCTACATGATTTATTATGATATATCTGTAATTCAATCAAGCAAGTCACACTCCTGATTGGCAGGGATAATGGATATAGGCTGAGGATGAGCTGGCTGAAGGTGTTTTTCCCATTTCTTTCTCTGTTTTTCTGACTTCACTTCTTCACCCCCTTTGGTGCTCTGTCTATTCACTCCTGCTGTATCACTATGGAGATAATAGTTAATACCCAATATTTTATAAGGCTTTTCATTAATATGGAGTATGATCGGTATATAATGATATGACTAAAACACTTTTGTGGCACATGTCTGGAATTTACTTGGTCTTGTTTAGTAATGAATGTCATGGCTTGTATACACTGTGCATTAACAAGGTTCCAGTTTGGGAACAGTTGCCAGATGGAAGTCGTAATTCCCTTTGTTTTACAATATGTGTGGCACTGTGAGTGTATTTACCCTGAAGATTAGCAGTAGTGCCACGGCTAACTAGTGTTCTAGCACTCCACATGTGCTCCGCTGGGGGCTGTGCATGCAGTGTTGGCCCTGTTTTAACATCTCTCAACAGTGAGCCTGGATTGTGACAGTAGCCTTGGAGCATCCTCAGACTTTCTGTTCCTGATGCATGCCGAGCTGCTATGACAGACCCAGCGGCACCTTAATGTCCTCCAGCTGAGGACAGGAGACAGCTGCTTGGGCTCTTATTCCGTCAACCCCAGGAAATAGAGGTTAGCAGAAGTGCGATGCTAGGCTGCTACAATATCTACCTCTCTCAGCTTGTCTGTGATGGACAGCTCTATGACATTTACATGGATTTAGATGAATGTTAGTGGAGCCTGACTGGGTGATGGAGCTGTGCTTAACATTTCGTGTTATATAGAGAGTCAGATTTGGCAAGTGTTCACCCAGTCACCCATCAACTTCCCCTCAGATTATTTTCTCAGTGTAAACCTTGGACTGTGAAGGAAGAGAGCAATAGGCCACTGCTAGCTCTTCTCCAGTGTGAAGTGACACAATGATGATAACCTTGTCCTACACTACTTCCCGGGGGTCCACCTGATCAATGGTTATTTTTTCCACATGTAATGAAGAATCAATGGATGCTATGAAGGAAAGCTGGACTCCAGGGGACTCATTAATGTCTCAAATGTATAACGGTCATACTCGGGTTGCAGAAACATTTGTTACCGACATTGAAGATGATTAACGTTACGTCACAGCCCCGGAGGTCCATGGCCTTGTCTATAAAGCACAATTTGTTCTGAAATATAACACTAGCTTAAGTCACTTAGCGGGACATACCTGTGAAAGATTATTAATATTCTTTTTTTTTTTAAACATTAGTTGATGTTAGATTCTCGCCATTATAGACACTAAGTACCAGGTACGTCTGTGCATTTTTTTTTTCAGGCTGCTTGTTTTTCTTTCTCTTTTCCCCTTAGTGACTGTCAGTACCAAGAACCATGTACAACTTGTTGTCACACCCAAACAAATGACCACTGCACTGAGACTTAACTCCGACACTGACTGTTCGTGATTTCCAGGCACTGTAGGGATCTTTCCTTTTCTCAGACTTGTACAGGTTCTGAGAAAAAGGTTTATTTGGTTTGCTTTTGTTCCTAACTAGGAAGCTCTGAATCACGGGAGAGAGTGTGAAGACGTTTATCCACAAATTTTTGACAGAACCTTGTTCTGTTTGCCAGGAAGTTTTTTTGTGCTAGCTTTTAAAAGCAATGCTATTTGTTAGCATTACTGAGGTTTTCTTACAGTAAACAAATCATTGCTTTGGTGTGAGGCGGTGAAACACTGATGAGCTTTGTGTGTCACTTTCAAACTGAAGGTGGCCTCCTATTAATCTAGTGTTTCCAAGGATGTGTGTGTGTGTGTGTGTGTGTGTGTGTGTGTGTGTGTGTGTGTGTGTGTGTGTGTGTGTGTGTGTGTGTGT
>JAOUQZ010000047.1:19852534-19864670 GCA_028564935.1 Neosilurus hyrtlii | reverse complement strand
TGTGTGTGTGTGTGTGTGTGTGTGTGTGTGTGTGTGTGTGTGTGTGTGTGTGTGTGTGTGTGTGTGTGTGTTAATTGACGGGTGGGCCAAATTGGAGTCTGAATGCAACTTGAACTGCTTAAAGCCTCCCTTAGCTCCCTCCAGAGTACCAAACCAAATAACACATTGCTCCTGGCTGTCGGCAAGAAGAAAGTGTAGAATGAGAAAAAGACAGGATTATAGTTTCTATTATTTTTCTTACTTATGTTACTAAATATTTTTTTAAATAAAATGTTTAAATTTATATTTTTTCAAGTTCCAGTATTCTATTCCTTCTTTTATTATTCTTTTGTATTGAAACCCAAGCTTGAGCGATGCAAACGTAGCATGAATTCTCTTGCCAATATAGGGTGTCCAATCATTAGAAAGCAAGTGTGAAAATTACGTCGCATACTTAGAATGAGTGCTGCCTCTTGTGCTATGATATGAGACATTCCCTGCGCTATGATATGAGACATTGCTGGCATGGGCAAATGTTTGCTGCCATGGACCACTTTTAGTGTAAAAATCATAGTATGGGCCACATTTGTTTTATAAATCTTATCTAAATCATCATCATCTTTATAGGACAAACAAAGAATTTGACTTTGGTTTAACTTCACGCACTGTACAGGAAACATTAAATTAACTGTAAATAAAAAATAAAGAAATATATTGTAAGGGATATGTATAAAAATGAAAAAGTGACAATATAATATAATACAGTATAAAAAATAAAAGATAGGGTATACCCTCCCATGGACCCACCACCTGTGGGAGGGGCTATAGGGGTCGGGTGCGTCATGAGTTGGGTGGCAGCCGAAGGTACGAGTGTTTTCACTGCTTAGGCTGCTGCCCTGTGACCCGACCCCGGAACAAGTGGAAGATGATGATGATGATGATGATGAGATACGGTATACTGCAAAATGGGTCATTGAGTGCAAACCAGTATTTGTGAGGTAGTGCAGTGAACAAAATATGTGTACAGTGGGCTATTTTAATATTTTTATCATTATCATGGTGGCCTCAGCCTATTTACACACTGCCTGATCCAGTTATCACGTCCCGCTATACATGCAGCAAGCTTGGCTGTGTTAGCTTCACCTGTGTCCCTTTTAAGGGTGTCTTACATGTGGACAAAAATGTTAACGCTCAGCACAGTTAGAGCTTTATAATTCCTGCAACCTTAATCTCAAACCAGTTACACTGTTTTAATGTGTATAATATTAACAACACCTTGTCTTACTAAACCAGCATTAAGATTTAATTTGACATTATTTTGAGTATTTTCAAGCCAGTAAGGTTTATATTAGAAAATAAACAACTTTTCTTCCTAATTTTAAATCTGTTCAGTCAGGGTTAAGAATTAGGATGCGCCCATCTCAGGCTCCACTTGGTGTAGGCAGGGTACACCCTGAACAGCTTGCCAGACCATTGCGGGGGCCAATCCACACCTAGGGGCAATTTGGAACAGGCAATTAGCCTAATGTGCATGTCTTTGGACTGTGGGAGGAAACCGGAGTACCCGTAGGAAACCCATGCAAGCACAGAAAGAACATGCAAACTCCACACAGAAATGCCCAAGCCCGGGACTCGAACCCAGGACCTTCTTGCTGTGAGGCGGACTTGCCAACCAGCCCCAGGTTAGGAATTGATAAAAATAAAAAAATCTCAACCCTCATAACTCACTTGGTTTTGTGAGTAATCTCTGAGCAATCGTGCTTCTTTGTATAATTTCTGTGCTCATCATGCAGTGTACACACTTGATGGTTTTGAAGACACCTGCTGGTGTCTGTCACATAATGAACCAAAGGCAGTGTTAGGTTTCGTGTCTCTTCCTCCCCCTCCTTTTCCTGGCTCACAGCCTCCACCTACTAAAGTGTGTCACACCTTCATCTTCCAACTTTTTTTTTTCACTTGGGTATTTATAAAAGGATAGAAACAGTTAAAGGAAAGGTGGATCCCCACAGCAGGGGTCTCAATGATGCCAGCAAAGCACACAGGTCAATGGCAGAAGATGCTATTTAAAAAGTAGTCACAGTAGACAAATAGAGAGCTTCATTGTCATTCTTGCCATATACGTGTGTACAGCAGAATGAAGTAGCGTTTTTTAATATGCCTGCAATACATTGTAGAAAATGTATATCAGTGTGGTACAAGATAATCATCAGACTACATGCAGGGCAGATTAGGAAAAGTTACAGTGCAAATTGACAACAAGATGGAAGACAATAAATAATAACTACATGCTGTGCAGAACAATAAGCACAACCCAGCAGTTGTACCAGTGTGGAAGATACAGTGCATACAATAAACAGCAATACAGGGAATGGTGCGTGATGGATAAAGTCTTAAAGTGTTTGCTAGAAAGCAGAGAAAGATGCTGTTGTACAGAGCAAAAAAAAACAACAACCGTAACCTACCTATCTGATGACATTCGGTGTGTGTCATGAACTGGAAGGCGGGGTCACGGTGTGATGATCTGTGAACCCTGTAGCCATCCATATTAAAACCTCCTGACTGGCAAAACAAATTTAAGTCATCTCACCAGGCTTGAAGCCAACATTTAAACAAAACCTAACCACACATGCTGCTTTTCATTTCCTACCCAGGAAGCCCAAATCCAGCCTAAGTGATTCAGTGTTCTGAAGACAGCAGCCTTCAGAAGTGTCTTTGCTTTGCAGCCTTAAGCACAGACACTCATCGCTTATTCTAAAAGCTTTATATGTGAGAACATGACTTGTCTTCCTGAGTGCCTGAGTGATGTGTGAGCAGCTGGAAGAAGAGAGAAAGAAGAACCAGAAGAGAGAGAGAGAGAGAGAGAGAGAGGATGCACCTCACATTGGGGCTCATTGACGTCTCCGGCAGGCGACTCTCGAATCTCGTCAGCTGGAGTTGATTGTTGAACAATAGCTCTCCTCAGCTTGAATGTAGTGAGGAGTCGCAGGCTCATTAGACTGCGGTCAGATCAGCCTCAACACACTGGCACCAGTCATACTTAATGTTGAATGAACTTGTGTGAGTGTTTATCAGAACAGCAGCCTCCCTTTACATCCTCATTAGACTTAATGATAGTTGAGCAGATCCTTCTGTATTGTTCCGGTCCTCTCGCAGTTAAAACCAAAATTATCGAAATAAACGAGCAGATGAATTGATTTTCTATAATTCAATTCATTACAACAGGAGACTGCCCTGAATTGTAATCTTGCTCTACCCCTTTCATTTTCTTTCTTTTTCTATATGTGTTGCATTTTAGCTGTCCGTAATTTACTTGTCATTAAAGTCAACTTTTTGTGTCTTTGAGGAATGGACTTTATTTTGTGTAATCAGGCAGGAAATGTTCGAAGTGCATAATAGGCGTGTTTTTTCCTTACTTAACTGAGATCGAGCCCTCTTTGACCACAGTGTACATAAACTCCTCAGGCAAAGGCTGCTTATAAACTGGGGATGTAATGAGAGAAAAAAAAAACTAGAGAGAACTCATTACAGTGGGTGCTGCTGAAGAGAAACTGACTGTGTATGTGTTTAAGTATTTGCTCGTACAGTATATCTGCGCTGAATATGTATGAGAGTGAGAGAGTGTGTATTTTAGCCTCCAGGGTCCTTTATATTCATATCAGGTTCTGTTCTTATTCTATTAGTGCTAATTGTGTATATTACTTTAACCCCTGAAAGCCTCTTTATTATTCATTTATGCATCTTAAAACATATTTTTCAGTGATTGCTATAAATTTTTTAGTAAGAGTGAAACTGACAAAATCTACAATTTGATTTATTTTTATGTGGTGTTTGTTACATTGACACCCCACACCACCACCACCAACTGTGTTGTCTACTGCCACGTTCTGTTAAAACAAAGACATTAGGTGAAACAGCTGAAGATGTATATGTTACCAGTGCTTATTTCTCTGACAGGCAGGAATGTGTGTAACACAGGTCACAGGGTCAGAAAGACAATATTTACTCAAGCATTGCCCTCATTGGATCATTGCCCTCACATACTGTATGCCCAGGCTGATTTGGGTTTGTTTTGCAGATACGACTTCATCGAGATCCGCGATGGCAATTCAGAGTCCGCAGATCTGGTTGGGAAACACTGCAGTAACATCGCCCCGCCGGCCATCATCTCATCAGGACCCGTGCTCCACATCCGATTTGTGTCTGACTACGCCCACCAGGGAGCAGGCTTCTCTCTACGCTATGAGATCCATAAGACAGGTTAGAGAATCACAGTACACGGAGTGGCTGCTGTGGGTGTGTAATGATGATATTGTGGGAAAATGCTGACTCAGTGGTTGAAGCTTTAGTGTACGGTTCAGAAGGATCAAATCCCAGCACCACCAGGCTAAAATGGCTGGGTCATTGAGCAAAGCTTTTCATTTTTAACTCCTCAGTTGAGTCCTGGGTCAGGTGTAAGTCAAGTCAAATACAAAAGTGTCAGCCAATAGAACAAAATGTGAATGTATGATGGCACAGTACAATTTTTTTTATTAGTTCATTTATTTACTGAATCTCTGGAGCCATCCCCAGACAGGTAAGAGACTATCTCAGCCGACTCTATGCAAGGGCAGGGTACACCCTGAACAGCTCACCAGTGTATCGCAGAGCCAGCATACACAACCATTCACGCTCACACACCAGGGCAATTAAAAACAGCCAGTTAGGTTAATGTGCATGTCTTTGGACTGTAGGGGGAGACCTGAATACCAGAAGGAAACCAATGCATGCACAGGAAGAACATGCAAACTACACAAGAGAATGCCCTCGCCGAGCTAGTGACTTAACCCCAGACTTTCTTACAATGAGGTGGTTCTGCCCCCTTTTTAATACCCCCTTCTTCGCAGAAATGCAGTGGAAAAATCAAACGTTAGAATTTACAGCGAGTAGCTGCAGGAGGCTGCGGTGCTGATGCTTCTTTGCGATACACGTGACGTTGATCACATGTTGTTCTGCAGTGTTCTGCGGAACCATGGGATTTCCATGGGTCAAGTTGTGTCAATGAGGAAGGGTTATAAATCAAATAACTGATTAGCATCATTAGTATTACTGATGTCATTATTACTATTATAATACTTAGAAGATGCCCATTGTTACTCACATCATTGTTAAATAGTTATTTATTTCTGTATTCATTTCTTGGTGTGTACATGAAACAAAAGTGTCATTAGACCCACAGGTTTCAGCAACACTGCAAGTTGTCTTCAGGTTTTGTGACATAATGAATTTCTTGCCATACTGGCCTTCCTTGCTCATCCCACTGTGTTGAAGTAAGCCATATCAAAGCATCTGGCTTCATCTCTTTGCAACTGATTCTGTTATTGCCTCTGAATTTTTGACAGTGTTTGGAAGCTTCTCTAGTCTTTTCCTCCATCTCAAGTAGTTTTTTTTAGATGTTTTATCTTTTGCGTGTGTGAAGACTGTCACTGTGGCATGATCTATGATGAAACTGCCTGTATTAGCACATAATAGAGAGCTCTTCACACAGGATGCACACATTTCAGCCTTCCTCTCAGCAACTCAGCAAAAGCACCAATGTGCTAAATCCCACTTAAATGACAAGTCGTGACAAGTCTCTTGTTGGTCGTGTTGGCGTCCAGTGTTAAACACTGGAGGGAAATGATGCCATTGGTCAGGAATTGGTTTGGTAGCAGAAAGTAGACTACAGTATTGTGAATTAGAGGGAAAGTGGGCAGGTTTGGTTCAGTAGCAAAAAGATCATTGTTATAGTAATGTGTCTTGTGACATTGCTTGGGGGTAATTACAGCTGCCCCATATGGTCCTGCCACCATACCCATGTGATTCACCTCGCCTTCATGGGGCTGTTTGACACACAGCGTGACGAATACAGATCAAGGCAGCAGCGAGCAGATAAAATAAACAGCAGGCAGGCATCTACTGTCCCCTTTTTATCCTTCAGAAAGCATTCCAGGAATGCCTCTTTAATTGAGTCCTGATATCCAGGCTCGGAATCAAGCAAGGAGACTAGTGTTAGTAGCATAATGGCTGTCTGTTTTTCTGTATATGTGTTATCAAGTTCAAACAGAAGCCTAACAACAGAAAACAACAAAAAAATCACAAAGGGCTTTTTTTCCCCACTCCACCAGATAACAAGAATTTTTCCACTGGTCTCTTTCCACTGGCCACTGGTACAGTGATAACTGTTCAAATGGCAGTTTTGGTGCTTAAACTGGCACCAGCAAAAACAAACAGTACTGAAATTGGCACCTATAACAGTATACACAGAGCAAGCAGAATCTAAAATAGTCTGTTTTGTTTGTGACAATTGCATGTTGTTGGGTTATTCCTCAACTTGAACAAACATTTAAGTTTCATTTCTCAAAAATCAGTGCAGTCAGTTCTTTTTAACAGCCAATATTTTAGATTTCATTTCTTCTCACAGTGCAGCTTTTTCATCAGTAATTTTATTACAGCCATTGTGAGCTGGTTAAACCCCAGTCGGATAAAAACACAATGCTCATTGAAGCACCTTCTTGATGTTGGATTTACTAGTTATCTCTCAAAATTTTTGTCTCTCGTTATTGGTTTATGTTCCTGAATCTGCTGAGGAAATTCATTTAACTGGTTTACTAGAACTCGGAAGAATCTCGGCCCCCGAGTGGCACATCTACAAGATCGCAGGTTTGAATCAAGGTTGATACCACAGTTAACCATGATCACGAGTCCATACGAGCTCTTATGGGTGTGAGGGAGGGATGGCATATGCTCACTTCCCTGTCACCCTCAGCGATCACCATCCCATCATGGGTGTCTTTGAGCTCATTTGTACTTTTCCTATGAGCATGTAAGACTGGCCTCAAAGTACGTATTCGCAGCAGATCGTATAGAGGAGGGTGAGTGTCACGGAGAGGGCATGTGTATGATGAAGTCATGTGAATACTTACCATTGTTGGTGGTGGTCATATGATAGGGAGGGAATTGGATACGACTAAATTAAGGGAGAAAATCCCCCCAAAAATAATCTCATAGACCATCATATAAAGGTAGACAGCAGCTTTAGAAGTCAACGGAAATCTAGCAATCCTGATGGTTGGTTGTCAGTATGTTTTTTCCCCTCCGGCTATCCGCATCTCATGAAATGAGATAACAGCCCATTTTCCATGTTCCTTTTTTGTCTAAACAGTCTTTTCATCTACCATGTCTAATTCAAATTCTCGACTGACAGATGGAACCAGAAGAGGCGGCTCTTTTAGCCGGAGTTAACCTGTCGGCAATTACTATTTCATGTCAGTGATTAAAGTCCTTCCTAGACACATCTGTATTGATGAAATATCTCCAGCTGAAACTATTTAAAACACCTGGTGAGATTTAATAAAGATAAGTTAAAAGTGATCTGAGTTTAAACTCGAGAAAGGGGGCATGTCAAGCAAAAGCACAAGGATAACCCCATGCATCTACCATGCATACTCGAGCTGGAGAAACTCCATAGTGTGCAGATGCTGGTTGCAAATTTCAATGCTCAACAGTTGCACTACAGCCAAACACTGATTAGTGTTTGACGCACACCTCTCGGCGAATTGAACACTTCACCACTAGTGCACAATCTCTAACTTCCTCTCTTGGAAAGAACTAAAGACATGCAATAACATGCAAAAACACACAGCTGTCCGATCTTAGATTGAGAGTGTCAGTGATTCACTAAAGTACTTCAGTGAACCCATAACATGGAGAATCATGCAGATGCCAGGATGAGTGCTATGATATCCGCAGGTCGGAGGCTTTCCATCACAAGTAAGTTATAATGACAAAAGCTTGTAGAATGTGGAGGCTTGTGGTTGCTATGGCATTAAGAAAATTCTGTAACAGCATAGAAGATTCGGGCATAAAAATGGTGTGTGGGAGCATGTGTGTGCTGGATCTAAGCACAAAGATAAGGATTTATAGAATTTGAATGTGTGTGCGAGAAAAACCCAATTTGATGATGTGTGGAGTGCCTCTCTAACCACTCTTGTTTAGTTTGAACTCGCCAGGCTGTTGCCAGTGTTCTGGAAAATCCTATGACAAAAAAATAAATAAATAAAGAAGGAAGAACAGAACACAAGCAAGCATTAAAAAAAAAAACAATGAAAGAAAGAATGGACTAAGGTCTGGGGTATGAGCTCTGTTTACCAAGACTGTGTGTTGGCAGAAGTATTCCGGTATTCTCTAGCAGTGATAGAAATCTTGAGTAAATACACAGCCTGGAGGTGTGTCGGCTCAGCATGGCACAGATTGCTGGGGGAAAAGCCTCTATCAAACTGCCTCCTCCTGTGGAGGGGAAATCTAGCCTCCACTCCTCTGCTCGGGTCAGTGTTGGGCTACCCCTTTTCATAGTAATCTCAGTAACACCAAGCTCTGCCTCGCAGCAGAACAGAACAATTCTGTGTTTCTGCATTTAATCATCAGAGATTCTGGACGACTCTCCTATCTGTCATTACATAGCAGTTTGCCTACAGCACCTACCGTAGAAAAATCCCATATGAGCTAACAGCTTCCTGATGATAGTCTGCCATTTGCAAGCCATTATATTCACAAACATAAAAGGAAAAAAATGTATATATATATATATATATATATATAAATCATTAAACCATCAAACGTGTTTAATCAGAAGTTGTTTTACTGTGGAACGATGATTATATGACTTTAATGTCTAATACCTTCCCACACTGTCAGAACAAGATACTTTACAGGTAATTTTTTTGCTCCCCAAGGTACATTCAGTATAATGTGTCTGCACACATCCAACAGCCTCTGGTCCTTAAATGAGGTTTAACGCTACATTATATTCACTGTTCCAGGTAATGCAAGGTACAAAGGATATACCCTTGAGAGTAGCTCCACTGTGAGATGCTCTGTACCCTGTGGGCTGATTTATAATCCTGTAATGTACAGCTAAATATTTTTGCATCAAGTCTCAGTGAATGGTGGTTATTGGTACAGGGAACAGGCAGAGGAGCCTAAGGGGACACATCCAAAATTTCAGCTATGTGTAGGAGGAATCTGAGGTGCTGTGAGTGAAGCAAATGCTGATTAGTTGATTATACTGCTGAAGATGTCCCAAATCTGAACTAAAGCTAACTCATAACACAGCAGTTCATGAACAGGTTGCCTAAAAAAGTGCACTTAACACTCGTCTTCAAAACTTTACAAAGACCACTCAAAAGCGCAAACATCAGCCAAGCCTTGCAATCCTCCATTTGGTCTGGGACTCTGAGTTAAAATATCCTGGAGACCAACATTATCTCAACTTTATTTTATCACTCTCACATCACTCTCACTGAGCATGAATCTGAAGCATACCTGAAATATTTGAGGGAAAATCCTTGCTAATTATTGTCACAATTTAACAAAACTCTCCCATTCCCATTTTTGCCCTAGTGATTCCCTCTACTAGAGTGAAACGTTAAACATTCTTCTTCATTCTCATCAATTTCTGTGCATTGATTCCTGGCACATTCAACTCTGCCCCATGGTGCATTCGTATGTGTTGTATGTTGAAAAACACCTGCTAAATGAATTCCTGCATGTAGATGTTTACAGATTTAAAGTTGAAGACTTAAATATCAGTCTGAACTTTTGTATTAAACCCATTTTCATTCTGTAAAGTTCCTTTAAACCACCCTTCCAAACCACACTTTAGTTTACTCAACCATACATATAATCCAGTCCTGCTGTTGCCACGGCTACAGTTTGCCGAATCTACCAATTTGTTTTCCTCCATTAGAGAGCTGGAACTGTAGACATGAGCAGCCACGGAAAGCCAAAGACAGCTTACTATCCAATTTCCCTACAGCTATTACTATATTGCCCAGTTGCTTCTTCTGTCTTTCACTCCCCTCCGGACAGTACAGCTTGAACTCAGCTGTATCGCGTGCTTATGTGAATTAAAGTCTGTTGATAGATGGTGATAATGTTCTCGGTCGGTTTTACTGCACTGTATTACTGATCACATCACACAACAGCAAGCACTCATTATAGTTTAGGATTGTTAATGATGACTGAGGCAGAGTTGTTTTACTCTGAGCTATGTCTGCAAGCTTAGTCATAAAATTGTTCCACTTTGGCACACGGGTTTATATAATACATTTTTCTTTAGTCGCAGACAATGTGCAGAAATGTGGAACGCTTCTGTATCAGCATGACACGAATGTTTAGATGTGAATGAATGCTGGGTCACAGCGCTAGCACCCTCCAGACACACACTTGCGCACATTATATGCAAGAAGAATCTGTCTCACACACATAGAGTTCACTCATCCATGACCATCATTTCCAGTTCTACCCAGCAGCACTCCACAATAACAACCCCTCCTTTCCCCTGGAGCTACAGACAGCTCAGGTTCCCATACATGACCCAGTTACAGCACTTTTTTTTTGCCGTGGATCAGAAAGGAACCCCTCCGTGCACGGAGCTGCCAGTTTTTCTGCACTCGCAAACATGAATTAATGAATGCAGACAAAAGGCTGATGGTGTTAGGTTTACTCAAGCATGCACAGTGTAGTGCAGTTCAGAGCCATGGTAAGGGTCTGTTGTACTGACTATGTAGGCGAATGAGGTCATCTTAGGTCACTAAGACACTAAGATGCACTTTTCCACACAGCGTCAGTGCAGGAAAATTGCTGAGTGGGTGAGGGTATGCTGGGGTTGCTGAACAGATCCGTTACTGCAGGCGAAAGCACAGACAGCAGAGACAAGCTGACCCATTAATGCAAGAAATCAGCAGGTGAGGCAGGTAAAATACTATATGTTCACACAGTGTTTGATAGCAGCTGGGTCTGTGTGCACAGATGTAAGAGGATCAGGTCTTAAGGAGAATTCAGGTGACCTAACCAAGTCAGTGATGAGGAGGGAAGGAGAATTAGAGTCCAGTCTGCTTCCTTAATATAGTGTTACAAATTC
Organism: Neosilurus hyrtlii; assembly: GCA_028564935.1. Taxonomy (NCBI): domain Eukaryota; kingdom Metazoa; phylum Chordata; class Actinopteri; order Siluriformes; family Plotosidae; genus Neosilurus; species Neosilurus hyrtlii. Next base: position 19,853,752 of record JAOUQZ010000047.1, on the reverse strand, counting down.
TATAGTACTTCTCTAACATATCTGTCCTTGCCCACCTTTAGCCTTGATTACAGTGCGTAATTTCCATGGCATCTTTGCTTCAGTTGGTCAGGATGAGGTTCAGCAGCATTATGTGCCAATAAAATGAAGTACTGAATGACCAGAGAATTCCATCGATGGACTTTTTTTTCTCTGTTGGCACAGATATCAAATGAAGGCTCATATATTAAAAGAGTGTTTCAGGGTGCATAAGGAGTCATTTTCACACATGAACTGGCACCACAGAGTCCTGACTTTACCCTGTTGAAAGTATTTGGAATGTGCTGGAGAAGACTTTATGGAGTGTCTAGATTTTTTCTGTCATAAATGTCATAGATGTCGGTAAAAAATTAACATACTCTCGATGGAAATAAATGTTGTGAGATTGCGTAAGTTTATTGAAACAATGCCATGGGTGATTGCACACTGTAATCAAGACTTATAGCAGTACAACAAAATATGTGTGCAACAAAATTTGGGTACAAAAAAATTTACGTTTTTTGGGCTGGCAGTGCATTTCAGTGACAGCCATATAATTTCCCCTCAGAATTCACAAAATATGATGTGTATCGCAATGTTTTCACCTGTGTTGGTTTGTTTGTTACTCTGTTTACAGTATAATTCAAAATGGTACCAATAGCTCAAAATTAATAATTTCTGATTGAATACCCACTTTGCTGTGATGGGTCACATATTTAAACGTGTACGTATGTATAAGCAGGTGCATATGCATTGCAAACTTGCATGTCTGAAACAGGCGCAGATGTACACATGTACACAGGCATGGAACAGATGTACAGAATGGTTGACTTGCAGGAGAGGAAAAGGGACAGTGTGTAACACAACCCGAGACCAGCTGGTCCACGCAGCTCAATCTTTCTCTAAGCTAGACTCCCTGTAAGCTCTCTGTGAAGAGGCCCATAAGACTGTGTGTGTTAACCTAGAGTCTAGGACAGGTCCACACTTGTCCCACTGGAGAGCTGTGACCTCTTATTAAGTCTTCACTCTCTGGGTCACTGTCTTGTGTTCTAGAGCCTTGTATAGAGCTCTATTAATCTCTGCATGATGCAAGGAGCCGTGTAAGGATCAGGCTGCTGTGAGCCGTGAGAGATGAAGATGTAGCCTTTTACAGTGTGTGTGTGTGTGTGTGTGTGTGTGTGTGTGTGTGTGTGTGTGTGTGTGTGTGTGTGTGTGTGTGTG
>JAOUQZ010000047.1:19839169-19851091 GCA_028564935.1 Neosilurus hyrtlii | reverse complement strand
TAAGCATGGAAAAAAGTAATATTGAATCTGTATATGTATAGAATCATGATACTTACAGAATCTCTATACAAATCGAATTGGTACTTATGCATCATGATAATACTGTATTGGGTGGTCCCTGGTGATTCCCATCCCTAATATTTACCAGACTAATATCATTGTTAGTAAACAAAGCCTGGAAATCTGAAGCATGTTTATTGTTCTTGTTATTACTGCTTACTGCGTCATATAGGAAATGATGTCACCCTCTAAAGGATACAGCTGTCCAGGCTATGGGTAGTTCCGGATTTAGTAACCATACTTCAGTTCCATCTTTGATAAGATGAGTAACAGTTTTAAACCCTCCCATGAGAAATCATGTATCTTTGTGTATGCATGAGTGTTTCTCCAAGCATCAGGCATCTCTATAGACTCAATGAAGGCCTGTGGCGCCAGCCGTTGCATTTAGGAACCAGAGAATAGTTAGCATGTAGAACACGTGTGGGGCTTTTGAAGGTGAAACATGACTGGGCATATGTTTGAATATCCAGGATGCTCAGGGAGATCAGTCTGACCCTGAGTGCCTCCTTTTAGGATGGCAGCTTATTTGGTTGTTCGTCTTTCTCCATCTCCTTGTAACAAAAACTCGGTTTTACATTAACCTGGTATGTACTGTGGAAAGGAGGAAAGAAAGAATGAATACCGAGTGGAGTGAAAGTATACTAGGGGATGAGAAAGCAGGGACTGGGGCACAGAGAGACATAAACACCAGAGGTATGAAATATGAATTAGACAATTGCTATGCACGCTTGCCTTCTCTGAGCGAGCTGATCACACAGACAGACATTTCCGCTGTAGAAGTCGGTCACACATCTTTTATAGAAGCATCCTGGAGCGCTCAGCACAGATCCCCCATGAAGCCCTGCTGTCTGGGTTTGAAACAATAACACTGCAGGTGGGCTTACTCTGTACTTTTTGCTCATATTTTCACAAAGAGGAGCGCTTATGCTTGGGAAAAAGACAGATGTTTTTATCTCTGAAGTGTGCATATGTAGAAGAATGTAAGACTTTGTTTTTTCCACTCAGACAGTGTCAACCAGGCTACATTTAAAAATAGGAGCATTTGGAGAGGGCAAACCTCTGTCAAACCCAGCAATGCCCCATGTGAAACAAAATGTCAAAAATCCTCCTATCTCACAACTGTGAAGAATCCTATTAAAAATCCCTGGCTCCAGAATTTGGTCCAAATTATCTCCGAAGTCTTATGGAGACTGCCTTTTGAAGAGCTTCACTTCTCGTACAAATTTCTTGAAAATGTGCACATAATGTTTAGCAAAAACATACCAAAGTACACAGCACCTCCTGCTGGGACCACTGTAACACCACACTTCCAAAAAAAAAGTTCTATCTCATAGTGTTAATTAAAAAAATATATATATTCTGATATACTGTATTAATCCAGCAAGTGAAATTATTGGCTCTGCTTTTATCCCATTCAAAGTGAACTCACACACTTGGAGCAGTGGGCTGCCACACACTTTGGGGGCACCCAGAGAGCAGTTGGGGGTTAGGTTCCTTGCTCAAGGCCATTTCTGCTATGAAAGTGGAGGAAGGGAAGTTGTAGCTCATTCCCACACGGCCACAGATTTTTCCTGCTGGTTCGGGAATCGAACCAGTGACCTTTCAGTCCCAAAGCTGCTTCTCTTACCATCAGGCTATGGATGCCCCAAGCCACTAGCCCCAAATCGCTAACTATCCTACCAGCAGATAAACACATAAACTTGACCTTAAACATAAAACATATCCTTGCTGGTCAGGGTAATAAATAATGTGCAATTTACTTTAAAAAGCTACTTTAAAATTCTACTTTAGCTCAGTCCATTACAAACTACACGGTGAGTAATTACTTAAGGGCCTCATGAAATTGTTTGTTCATTGGGATTTGATTCTGTATTTTGATTTATTTCCATCTAAAACAGGAATTCAGAATAACAGCAGGTCAAAGTGTTTGACTTACATAACAATCTGTGGTAAAAACTGGTGCTTTGGAAATAGTTATATTGCAGTATAAATAAATAGTGCTTGTGTAGTTTAAAGATTTTTTAGATTTTTGCCAAAATCTGTCTATATCTCTGCAAGGGGGTTAAACAAGGCCGTTGAGAAGAATCTTATGATTAGGTAATAACCTCAAACATGCACCCGACTCAGCACAGAATGCAGTGAATACTAGAATATTTTAAATGTTGTGCTTCTGTAAAGTGGCTGAAAATGTGCAGGAGTAAAAAGCTCTTTCTTACATTTGTGTAAAAGCATCAGTATTGTCAGTGAGTAAGAGTCAGAGCTGTAGCAGGTTCTCTGTACAGGCAGTGAGTAAGTATTGACAACAGCTCCAAGGTCAGGATATTACTGTCATTCAGCTCTTTTGCAGATCGAGCATTTTTCAGCATAGATTAAATGCTATCCGGTGATGAATGTTCTAATATTCACAGGCATCAATGTGTGTTCCATCAGGCAGCTCGCTATGGTACTGTTGACCTATGTTTTAATGTGCTGGTGTATGCATGTAATGGATACAGCTCTTATATTATCACAGTAGTGTGTGAATAAAATCTGTGCTGCTCTTTTTTTAACGTCAGTTATCTCCTGCGTTTTTAGGTTCTGACTGCTCCAGAAACTTCACCAGTCCATCAGGCGTGATCGAGTCACCTGGTTTCCCTGACAAATACCCTCACAACTTGGAATGCACTTTCATTATCATTGTCCCATCCCACATGGAGGTCACACTCACCTTCCTGACCTTTGACCTGGAAAACGACCCTTTGCAAGGCTCAGAGGGCGAGTGCAAGTACGACTGGCTGGAAGTGTGGGACGGCCTGCCGCAGGGTAAGTCTAGACGCTTGTAATCCTACAGTATGCCGTGTGCCGTGTTTTTTTCCCCAGTGCCAATTGGGATTAGTGCCCTGGTGTTGTCAAGTCTGGATCTGCCAGTGGCGCACAGCAGAGTGCATTTAGGAGGATTTTGATCCACCATCCTTTTGACCTCATTGTCTGGTTCTATGCAAATCTGTAGCCTCCGTTCCATATAAAAACATAATTCAGTCATCATGCCGATGTTGCGGCTGCATAGCAACATAGTGTGCTGCTTTTGCTAACCATCTGGCTAGGCGGCTTGCCCATCTAAAAAGCCAAGCGCCTTGTGCCCAGACTGACTGCAGCCGTGCCAGTGTAGAGCTGAGCCATGACGCTGCCATGACGCTAGTCTAATTGGTATTTTAGAGGAGCGCGTTGGAAGATGAAAGCACAGCCTCAGGCCTCACTGTCTTATCTTTGTCAGTCGGGCCACGAAGCCACTGCGCCCATATTTTCCTATAAGAAGAAGGACTGAGAGGGTAGGCAAGACAAAAGACTCTAAAGGAGAGAGGAAGAGTGGTAATGTTCACCCTTATCAGTAGAGTAAAAATAGGGCATGAATAATATCAAAATAGGATTTAATTCTTGTCTTATATTCTTTCTTTTCTAAAACCGGTGTAATTGTGTCACATTCCTGAGTCATTTGCTCCTCAGCCCACTTCAACCTCAATGGAACCCCCTTAATCTTATACTGGAGCCAGTTTTCTCTCTGTCACCCACCTCATACAGATGAGTGCTTCTTTCTAGATGAGCCACTACAACAGGATTTGAAGATGACTGCTGAGTACTGAGAGTCATTCAAGTCGAAAATGACTTCCAGCATCAACTTCATTACGAACATTTATCCTTCACTTCTCAAGAGCCGGAGCTCTCCTCCTCCGCCTCCTCCTCCTCCACAACGCACTGCGATCGATCAATGAGCCGTCCACTCATATATGAGAGGATACATCCAGAGATCTGAACGCTGTGAATCCTCAGAGGATAGAGCTCAGCTCTTGGATCTGAACTGGCTGCTTCCCATTTATTTTACACTACATCTTTGTTTCACTGACTGTCCTAGCTGTCAGCAGAGAGAATGAGTTATCCGAAGCGTTTGCTCAACAGACATTTCTACTTCAGATCCCCTCTGTCTCGTAAAGGGAGGGAAATCAATGTGTATAATCAATAAAGGGCTATTTCTCTTGTGTTGATTTGTGTGCCTTTGGATGTTACGTTCTATATTTTATGATTCTGGGTCAGTACAAAATTCCTAAAGAATGTCTAAAATGAACTAAAGGTATAGTTTGGTGAAAAAAAGCACGTCAAAAGTAATGGATCAATCAAGACAAAGACCAATCGTGTATGGGAATTGTGTGTGTGTGTGTGTGTGTGTGTGTGTGTGTGTGTGTGTATGTGTGTGAGAAAGAGATGAATAATCCAATTTTGTAGATGTAGCCCCTCGCTGTGAGAGGAGTAAACAGCCAGACCGGGTAAAGTGAAATACCTCATTAGAGAGAAGTCCCTCTCCACCTCTCACTGTGAATACAGTACCAATGCACACCTGACACACACTGGTCTTCACATGGGTCTGTTGTTCCCTTGGGCCCTGGTATCATCTGTCTGGCTTTAACATCCTACCTTGAGTAAGACTGTCTAAGAAATATAAAGGAAAAAGTCTGTTCATTACACAACAGTGGGAACAGCTCAGGTTACAGGATTTTGGTTTTACTGTTAAATGAGATGGTCTGATTTTTTTTTTTTATTTGTGTGTTTTGCAGTTGGACCTCTTATTGGACGCCATTGTGGTACTAAAATCCCTCCTGAAATCCAGTCGTCCACTGGGATACTCTCACTCACCTTCCACACGGACATGGCCGTGGCAAAAGATGGCTTTTCTGCTAGTTATAATATGACATTGAAGGAAGATCATGAGAGTAAGTAATATTGGATGTAAGGAGATTTTGATGTACAGTTTGGGTTTTGTTTTGCTTTAATTTACTGAGCGGGTAGAGACCTTCACACACCAAGTGCAAGACATAGTGAAATTTAGTCAGCATTAGTAAATGTAATGGTCTGAATCACTACTACTGCCATGGATACTAATATTCATCATCATCATCATCATCATCATCATCATGAAGTATGGTGTAGAGCAGCAACAGAATTGTTTCTTCCTTAAACCACCTGCTTCGTTTTTGGGACAGTGTGTTTTTTAAGTGTGTTCCCATTGGTAGGCAAAAGGCCCAAAAGTATAGTATTGTATCTATTTTTTTTGTGTAAAGTAATTATACAGTATATAAATACCATGATGTAGACATTTTCATGGATCTATTAATGACCACTGAAAGACTCTTTAAAACTCAAATCGACTGAGTTACTAGAGTCTCTTGCAAATTTACATTTTGTACTTCTGAATTTTTTTTTGTAAACTGTAATGGAACAAACCATAACTATTTTATAGTGCGCAATAAAGAGGTACTGTGCACCACAAACCTGTCCAACAGCAGTGCAAAAATGTCTAATGTTCATAAAATGCTATTAAAAAAGCCATAATTTATTTGGCTGTCCATCACCATGCTGTGAGGAATGAAATTTTTTTAGATAACTTTTTAATAATAGGGATCGCACACCATTTATCATTCACTCAGCACTAAAGTCATTAATACATGGATTTCCACTATGGTCGAAGATGCTTTTAATTATCAGTATGTGTCTTTAACAGCAATCTTGTGCACAGGAAGCATTTCTTTTAGAGATTGTATACACAGCATGAAAAAATCAACCTGAAACAGAAATAAAGCAGTAGGGGTCATATACACTAGTGTGCTGTGAAGATTATACACCACCTCTTTTGTCTAAAATGGCTTCTAATAAAAAGAAGTAAAGAATTACTTCTCTATAATTTTTTGGTGAAAATGTATTGAACAATGCTACTGTAGGCAATGAGAACCAAAAACATCATTCCGATAAGTATATTGAGGTAAAAGTATGGATAATATACAAAAACACTGAACATACCAATTTTTCTGAAAAATTGAAAGGTGTCGCAAATTTTATTTATTTTTTTACTTTTGATTAGCATGAATGAACTCCAAACCATATGGAATGGTTTCGTGAGTGAAGAAATTAAAAAATATGTGAACACTATGCCAGAAAGGTTAAATGCTGTAATCAAAGAAAAGGGAGGCCACACTAAATATTGACCTAAAAAAAAGGGGTCTGTTATTTTTGTTATTACTATATATATTTTTGTTTATTTAATTATTCTCAGATGATCCAAAAATACATGAAATAAATACTTGAATAGTACTTGGTTTCTGATTTATCCTCTTTTTGTTAGGTGTATAAACATCACTGCATCACTGTATTTTTTTATTTCTTCACTTGCTAAACATTCCATATGGTTTGAGGTTGCAAAAATAAATATATATCAGAATTATTATTATGATTATTATTAATGATGATAATAATAATAATAATAATAATAACAATAGTAATAATAATAATAATATATTATTATTATATATTATTATTATTATAATATTATAATTTTTTGGTTCTCATTGCCTACAATAGCATTGTTCAATACATTTCCACCCAAAAATTATAGAGAAGTAATTTTTTACTTCTCTTAATTAGAAGCCCTTTTACACACAAGTGGTGGTGTGTAAGCTTCACTGCACAGTAGTGTACACTTTGTGTTTAGTAGTTGATATGCCGTGTGTCCTATTTTAGATTTCCACTGTAGCAGTCCTTTTGGGATGGAGTCAGGCAAGATCACCGATGACCAGATCACTGCTTCTTCTTCATTTGGCGATGGACTGTGGTCTCCACGGCAGGCTCGTCTTAACTACGACAACAACGCCTGGACGCCCAGCGAAGACAGCAACAAAGAGTATATACAGGTGAGCTTACACCAACCACAGAGGCTCATTCTTGCTGTTTTTCACACCCAGTCCTTCTCTATTTCTGTCATTGTCTCTCTCATACACAGAAGGAAAATGCCATAACCTTTTCTGGGTCCCTCCACATTTTATTAACAGGCCACACAGGCAGTATTCACAGAAAACCGAGGATTAGGAAGCGTTGGGCTATTGTTAGAGTGGAGAGTAATGAGAGCTGTTTTCTCTCACACGTATCAATCTGTCCCTTCTCATTTTACGGCATGTCAAAGAGTCCCGAAAGGGCTTTGGGAAATAATTCTGTTTCAGATATACTGCAGCAGGGCTATTCTAGTAAAATTGGTGAAGGTCCAGGAGCAGTGGTGACTCAGTGGTTGAAGCTCTGGGTTACTGATCCAAAGGTTGGGGGTTCAAGTCCTAGTACCACCAAGCTGATTAGTGTGAACAAGCTGCCACTGTTGGGCCACTGAGCAAAACCCTTAACCCTCAGTTGCATAGTTAAATAAGTAAATAATAAAAAGTTGGAAAAGGTAAAATGTTCAGTTTCATGAAATTCCTTGCTTAAAACATTAAGGCTAAGCAGCTAGCATGAGTTCAGGTCTGTTTCCTTTTAATGCTTAACCATTATCGATTGATTCATGTGTTTTTGTTTCTGGTGGAGCTTCATGTTATCATTTTTGACTCACCCTTCAGACTGATGAAAGATGAAATGCACTGGTTCTGAACAGTCTTTACTGACTTAATGTCTCTGGCCCTGTAGCTAGTGTCTGGTTCGCCAAGCTTCTTTTAACTGAATAACTGTTATAAACATGTACAGTATTGGGACAAGTTTCTCTTGGACAGATTTTCCTTTTTAGGCTTGTGTGTGGTTATGGCTCGTCTTGGTATTTGTATTTGTACAGTGTCTGAATAGCTGTGTTCACACGTCACACCATTCTCCTCGCGACATCGGAAGCTTTTATCCACACATCGCACCACTCTCTACCTTCATTTAAATCTCTGAGTGTTGCAGAGGTACTGTGTATTGTATGTGTGTGTTGGGCTTGAATCTGTGTATGTTTGTGCAAGTTGGAGGTGTGCAAGCACAGCGGTTGTTTTCACACTATTGCCCACGGTGATGTGGTGTGTCTCTCAGAGGAGGCTTTCTATCTGAACTGCCTGTGGTAGACATTAAGATCTCATCACTTTCCTTCCCTCATGGCTGTTTTTCAGGTGTCATTGAGACTGGTGCAATCTGGCCCTATCTCCATGCCCCCCCTCCCCCCTTGCATGCTCTCATTCTCTTTTTTCATCACTTTTCTTCAGGAACTGATGTGTTCTACAATGCCGTGTTTGCAAGAAGCTCACTGTTGCTTTCACTCATGATTAAGAGGCTGCTGCATTCCTCTCTCTGTGTCTCTCTCTGTCTCTCTCTTGCTCACTCTCACACACACACAAACATCTCTCTCTCTCTCTCTCGGGTTGATGATGCTTGCCCGACTCTGATTCGTAACAGCCACTTGATTGATGATGGTCCTTTCCCCGGAATAAATAGTTAGCAGCAGTCTTCTGTGCTATTGATTTTTTGTGTAGGTGTGTTTCTTTGTGGCCCTAAGCAGCAACACACAGGGAGGTTTGTTTGTGTGTGTGTGTGTGTGTGTGTGTGTGTGTGTGTGTGTGTATGTGTGTGTGTGTGTGTGTGTGTGTGTGTGTGTGTGAATTAAAGTTATGCCAACCTTCCTGACAGATAACAAATGTTACAGTTACCCTCCTTGTGCTGAAATTACACCTAGCTGAGACGATAGAGCAGAGGATCCTGGGTAGTCCCCTTCTGAATATACTTGCCAGATGTCCCTGGGAAGCCTACCTGAAGGCAGGAAGAAAAGGTGTACGATCCTCATACTCATGCTTATCCTCGATGGTGGGATGCAGTTGAGTGTGGAAGGGGCAGTGGTCCTTTGTGCTGTACCGTATTGATCTGAGAGGAGTGATTAATGGGACTAATGTCAGGGTGCAGACTGATAGCACTGCATGGAACACAACCCTCAAATTTTCTCAACTCAAATACGTTTCTCAGCATACCACTTCCTTATATTCAAGATTTTTCCTTTTCTCATTTCTTGTTCTTAGTGCCTTTTAATTCCATTTCACTGTTTATTAACACAGAGGAGCATGGTTGTGTAGGGGTTGGCACATCTGCCTAACAGCAAGAAGGTCCTGAGTTCAAGTCCCAGGGTGTTTCAGTTTTGACTTTGCATGTTTTCCGCGTGCTTGCACGGGTTTCTTCCAGTTACTCCGGTTTCCTCCTACTGTCCATAGACATGCATGTTAGGCAGATTGTCCTTTGACGTGAGTGTGAATTGTGGTTTGTGTGTCAGCCCTGCGGTGGACTGGCAAGCTGTCCTGAGTATTTTCCCCGCCTTTGCCCAGAGTCGACTGAGATAGGCTCCAGCCTTCCTGTGACACTAGTAGGAAAAGCAGTTTAACAAATAAATGAATGAATAGTTATCAACACTCCTCACTATGCATGAGTGTTAGATCAAAAATATCTATTATTCATTATGATGCACATGATATGATACATAATTTAGCCTAGGAATGTATTAGGATGTGAGTTATTGCAATTATTTGTGTCATATTATCACATTTGTGTGCTCAAGTTGTTCCAAGTTTACCGCTTCTTCTCCTCCTTCAGGTGGACCTGCACTTTCTAAAGGTTCTGTCTGGCATATCCACCCAGGGAGCCATCTCTAAAGAGACACACAAGTCTTATTATGTCACCACCTTCAAACTAGAGGTCAGCACTAATGGTGAGGACTGGATGGTGTACCGCCACGGCAAGAACCACAAGGTAGGAGTGTGAAATGGAACAAGCCTTGTATGAGAAACTTGAATAAGTGCACTGGCCCCTTGTCGTTGTAGATGAAGTACTGGTCCTAATAAAGCTGTCCAAAGAATCTAGGAAAGATTAAAAAATGTCTCCTGACATCTCACAGGCTCATTTCTACAGGTTAGTTGGGGGATAGAGTTCATTCCTCAATTTGATGGTACCCTATTCTCAGGCTGAGAGGAGAAACTGGAGAGGGGAAGTAACTAGCAGACATCCCCAAAGGACTCTGTTTCCCACAAGTCTCCTGCACTCAGCCATTAGTGATGGAGTGAACAGACAGGCAGATGTGAAGGGGTAAAGGAGGGGGGCAGGGAGAAAGGCACATAAGATACTGGGAGGGGGCGGTTGGGGGTTACAGTGGAAGGAGAGAAAAAATCAGAAACCATAGAGACAGTTAATGGAAGAAGGTGGCAAAAGTAATTAGGGAGGAGCTAGTCTACTTCAGGCTAATAAGGACATGCCCGAAAAGCATGACAAATCTGGTTAGACCGCTGACTTACTGACAAATGTGTGAGATTATTTGTGCTTCTGGGTTATGATTTCAGGGAATGTGAGTGAAGAAAAAAATTAGCAACAGCTGGGGACTGGTGTTGGACAGTTTAGCTGTAGACTCCCTGCTGCTTTAATCCCAGCAACAAATCTCCAGGTTGTGTGCATCACCATGTTCTCTGGATCCGTTTGCTTTATACTGAAAACTTTATAAGAAGTGACATCATGACACAATAGCTGTGCCAATTAGCCTCCTTAAAACTATTTATTAATTAACCTGAAGCTATACACAGTATATCTTTGTTGCCATTCCTTACAGAAGCACAAATGGTGCCACTCCTCAGACAGATTGCCTGTCTGAGTGCTTTCAGGCTTTTTTTTATTTTATAAATCCCAAATGCTACCGTTTGGATTGACATAGAAAAATGTGCCAGCAGTGAAAATGATCCAGACTTGTACTTAGAGATAGACACATCCTCCCACACTAGCACCCATTCAGCAGTCGTTAATGTGATATGTGTTGTCATGGATTGCACTCAGAGGTGCGTGTTGATTTATTAACCTTTTGCTGGAGAAAACGGAACTCTATGAGGAGGAACCGGTGTAAGAAAAACAACAGAGCCTCAACAGGAGAGCCACACAGCCTAGGAAGGTATACATGGAAGTCCCTGCTTCAGTACGCTCAAATGGACTAAGAGAGAGAGAGAGATAATGCGTGTGTGTCTGTGTTTTTTTTTAGTGGAGGGGGGGGGTTTAAATGCATCCACAGGGATAGGGAGTACAACAAAAGAACTACACAACAGTATATCAGTGTTCTGAGGCTTGGTTTTTGGTGTGTTATAAATATATCTGTGTAAAGGATACAAAATCTCTATGTAGCCCATGTTTAAGTTTTGGTCTAACTTGTGTGTTTCTGTGTCCAATCCCTCTCTAGTCTGATAATAGGAAAATAAATGTCTTTCCTTGCATAGTTTGTCAGCACAGGCTGATAGTTGGGCTTCAGAGCCCACTCTTCCAGTGCACAAATCCTACCACCAATGGCTCAGTGGTTAAGGCTCTGGCTTACTGATTCAGAGGTCAGGGGTTCAAGCCCCAGTACCAGCAGTTGCTGCTGTTTTAGCAAGGCCCTTAACCCTTAATTGCTTAGTTGTACCGAAATAAATGATAAATGTAAGTCGCTCTGGATAAGGCTGTCTGCCAAATGCTGTAAATGTTATAGTCTTCAGTATCTTCGTACAAGGTAGAAGGCAGTCTTCAAAAAGTCAAACTTGTTATAACAGCACTAAATTTCCTTTAAAGCAAACACCCTGCTGATATTTCCATTAAAAAACCTAACTATATAATGTTTGAAAACTTTTAGCCATATAAGCTAGATGCTACGCTAGTTAGATAACCAACTTAGCTAATGTTAGCGGATTGTTAATATGTATTTGTGACAGGTTTGTCTGCTGTTCAATAAATCTTTCTCAATATGATTATACAAATTCAGACTCTGAATATAAAATCTCACTTTTATCTCTGAAAAACATGAGCTACTTTTGCTAACAGCCAGTTAGTCTGTTAGCCATTTTGGATGGTATACAGTATAGTTCCAGTATACATGCTTGTGCTAATATGCGGATGTCTTTTTTTTTAACGTATTAATTTATTTGTTTGGTTATTTATTTATTTTTGTAGTGTAGTTTATTATTTTACAATAATACACATTCCTAATTTTAATGTGTGTGTGTGTGTGTGTGTGTGTGTGTGTGTGTATATATATATATATATATATATATATATATATATATATAT
>JAOUQZ010000047.1:19819328-19829398 GCA_028564935.1 Neosilurus hyrtlii | reverse complement strand
AAGTGTGTGTGTGTGTGTGTGTGTGTGTGTGTGTGTGTGTGTGTGTGTGTGTGTGTGTGTGTGTGAGACTGGAATGTGAGAAAGTTTTTGGCGATATATTACATGTAATTTGTCCTTGGTCCATATACACACATGTACACACCATGTTCTGGTGAAACACTTTGCATGTATACAAAGCACAGCACAAGCATAGTTTGTGCTGTGCTTCTGTGGATTTCCTGCTTGTGACAGCTTCTCACTGTTGCACTCTGGGAAATGTTTTTACTCATTTATTTGTGTGTGTGTGTGTGTGTGTGTGTGTGTGTGTGTGTGTGTGTGTGTGTGTGAATCAGAGGAAAAGAAAGGATTGATGTAGTCTGCTGTATACAGACAGTAAATCTGAAGCAGCTTCTGTGCATCATTCTGTAGTGTGTTTTGTTGCATGTACACCCGTCTCTTTCTTTTGCGTTCACTCTTTCATCTCCTGCATTTTTGATCCATATCTGACTTCTTCGCCAACCTATCACTTGCATTTCCTCACTTTTGTTGCCATTAATGCCTTGTAACAAACCATCTACCCTATGATTAATGACCACAAGCCTTTGGTTGAGTTCCTTCTCTTTCAACTCATGATGTGTTGAGAGTTTGTGCCAAATGTCGGCGAGGAAAATCGCCTCACGTCTCGCTTTTCCTCCACCTCCGCCTTCAATGGGTTGGCCGTTTCACCCTGCTTCCTTTGCTTCCTACGCAAACATGCTGAGGTCTGACTCGGACCGGTCCCAGGCCATCTGGCCCTGGAGTCACTGGATCCTGAGGTGGGTTGTGTCCTCAGGGTCTGGCTTTTCTGTGTGTGCAATGAAGCAGAACTTGCACTGCTCTTGTTCTTCTCATCTTTCTGCCTGCTCTCTCTTGAGATCAGCTAGAGACTGGGAAATACACACAGGAACGACTGAGTGAGTGAGAGAGATGGAGATATGCTATCTGAACTTGTCATCTTGTCTCCTCTCACCACCCCTGGACCTGTAGGTTTAAACACATGAATTTGGTCAGTAAGGACCAGCTTTTGCTAAGAAGAGTAGAAGAACTTGTAGGTAATCACTATAAATGTAAAAGCTGTGATTATATATGTAGTGTAAGAGTTTTCAATAACAAATTACGTAATATACTGTGCAAGGAAGGAATTTTACTAATTTATAGAAAAGACATTTGGAAAGAGTGAAATATTCAAGTTGCTGGTCTGTGTATATGCGAGCCTGTGTAGGTTTGTAACTAACTCGTACACACCACATCATGCCTTTGTTCACTCATTCACTCTGATGTGCAGAATAAACACTTGATATGTTTGAGCCATAGCGACGTGTGCAGGGGTGTGGAGGTGGGTGTCTGTTTGTCCAGCAATTAACAAGATGATCTTTCCTGGCCACAGTAAAGACTCACTGATTGCATGTTTGTTTACAGTGTATATGATTGTGCTCCTGTTTATTTGTGTTTCTCTCATTGCTTTGCAACCGGGGCATTTTTGTTACCCTTGTTTGCTAATCTGCTCCTGTCCTGTTTCTTCTTGGTAGACTTTCCATGCCAACTCAGACCCCTCTGAAGTGGTGCTGAACCGGATCCCTCAGCCCGTCCTGGCCCGATTTGTCCGAATCAGACCGCAGACTTGGAAGAATGGCATTGCTTTGCGTTTTGAGCTGTATGGCTGTCAGATCACAGGTGTGTATGTAGTCTCTGTGGATAAACACAATACGTAATGCCTGTTGACGCTGTCATGATTTAACCTCTGTAACTTATCTTTCAGTTTATAGAACTATTTCTGTCAGTAATGAGCATGTACCGTTCTCCGTGTTCCAACATCATCTCTAAACCAAACAGCCCCCTCCGGTGTACAATAGATGATGCATATTGTTTCAGACGTCGCCATTGTCCCTGTCACCTGAACTCAGCACTGTATTTATCTGCTCCATTCAGGCTGTGTAATTGAGTTTGGCTATTTATGGAGATGTGGGGATTAGAGCATCCTAATTCTGTTTGTTTCCCCTGACACAGACCTGCTTTTTTTGAGCCGATGCTATCACAAATTTCCATCACACTAAATCATTATAGCGTTAAGTAGCGATTCGCTCCTATTTTTATCGACAGTAAGCAGGACAAATGCGCTTTTAGGGATGGGGCCTTTTTCAACACTGACACAAATGACACATAAACATGGAACTCACTACCATATTAGCCCTGCTCTGATACTGAAGGGGCCATCTCCTGCGGGGCATGTAGCCTACAATGGCTTGCTTTTAGTGAGTCGAGTATGTGCCCTCAGTTCCTGACTTATGGAGGACTGATACCAACCTTGGATTAAAACTGAACACTGCCAATCCCAAGACAGGAACTCAGTGCCTTGGCATTATTTCCAAAGTTTTTTCCCCTCCATGTGTGGGTGGAATACAACAGAGATAGTGTAGGATGGATGTTCTGCATTTGTCTCATTCGCATTTTACTTTGGTTCAGTTTTTAAGCCACAGGCTACAATCAATCATTTATTTCTGGAATCATCTTTTTTACCGGCCCTGTAGCATAAAACGGGTGCTCGAAGACCGTAACAGCTAAAGAGTAGGAGTGAAACGAGTGCTATGTGTTAGTATTTTAGCTGCCCTTCAGTCAAGTCATCTCTCTTTTGGGATGAGCCTCCTAACACCTGAGGTCTTGGGCCACTGAAAATAAAATGCACCCCCCCCTCACACACACACACATAAGCTCTGACTCACAAACATTCAGTTTCTTTACGCATTCACAGCTTTAGTTTATTTATTATTTACCGTTTCTCCTTTGAAAGAAACATATAATTGAGTCCCCAAGCCTTAACCTGTCAATCATTCTCTTTCTTGCTTTTGTCTGTTGTTCAGATGCTCCATGTTCAGACATGCAGGGCATGCTGTCAGGGCTACTCCCCGACTCGCAGATCTCTGCATCCTCTATGCGGGATATCCACGGCTCCATGGGTGCGGCTCGGTTAGTGGCGAGCCGTTCTGGCTGGTACCCAAGTCCCACGCAGCCTGTGGCTGGAGAGGAGTGGCTGCAGGTTGATCTAGGAGTTCCAAAAACAGTGCGGGGGATCATCACACAGGGGGCGCGTGGCGTTGATGGCAGCACCAGCGCTGAGAACCGAGCCTTCGTGAGAAAGTACAAGCTAGCGCACAGCATGAATGGAAAAGATTGGAGCTACTTCCTTGACCCTAGGACTGGCCATCACAAGGTATGATATTCATCACTGATCTGATGTTCATTTTCAATCTAATAATATTGTGATTTCATTTAAGAATGTAGTCGCCACTGACTCGCTTTAATAATGTAATGGGAAATTTAGCACAGCATGTCAACTAATAGTTTCCTGTATTCTTATTTCTAAATCAATAGAAAGTAACAGCCTTTTCATTCATTTTTGCTCCTCTCAGCAGCCCAACACTTGCGCCATCTCTTTTACTCCATCCATTCTAAGAACAAAATTCAATTATACTCAGCTATGCTGCCAGCGCTGATAACATTCCAGTCAAATCATTTACAGTTGTGGTAATTAAAACTTCTCTAGCTGAACTTCCTCCTCAGGCCACACGAGATTCCTAAATCCGAATATCCCACCACTTTTTACATTTTCTGTCTGTTGAACTGACTTTCTGCTTTTCAGATTTTTGAAGGAAACACGCACTTTGACACCCCGGAGATCCGCCGCTTTGATGAAATTGTGACACAATTTATCAGGGTGTATCCAGAAAGGTGGTCACCCCCGGGCATCGGAATGAGGCTGGAGATCCTGGGATGCGATCTTCCAGGTTAGAAAGTGCACATGACATTACTCTTCAATCATCACCAGCATGTCAGAAGTTTAAAGGCAGATAAAATGCCAGAGAACATTTTCCCTGCTGAATATACGTACTGGGTGCTCAGAGTATCATGTGTAGCTGAAAAGGCCACTTGGCTGTTCTGCTGTCCTTTGCCTCATTTCCTCTTCCTTTTTCTGCCATGCTGAATGTTACACCTGTCGCATCATGATGAACAGTGGCATGGACAGGTGCCCACTCCCCTCAGGGCCTGCCGCAGCTCCATAAAGAAAAGCCCAGGGGCTGCCGTTGACAGCCTGTCGCTCTGACTCTGTGTCCACATCACTAGCAGGATGCACAGGGGCGCGAGTGCCTGAGGTGGAGCCTTGGGGCAGTGCCCAGCTTTAGAAAAGTTTTATCACAGTGACAAAGAAAAAGAGAGAGAGCTAGAGGGCAGGGAGGACTGCCAGCTAGCTTGGGGTTAAAGACTGTCTCTGTGAAGGGTGTGGACGAGGTTGAGCATTTTAATCCAGGCTGCCTGTATCCATGCAATCTATCATATATCCTCTGTATTTAGAGGTATATACAGTTTGGAACTGATATAGAGAGTGAAGGATAGCTTTGAGGAGATAGCTTCTTTTCTTTTGCATTACATTAAATATCTGTAATTATTGTGTGATGTTGTATATTAAACTTTTGAAGCAGCCACTATAGAAGAGTAAAACTTGTGATGATGAACGACTTTCAAGACGGCACAGTGTCATTGTATTATGAGTGATGTATTTCTGGTTTCTGCTGGGTTTGAGTAATAACAGTGAAACTCAGTGTTGTGGTTTAGAAGTTTATTCAGAGTTTAAACCTGAGCTCTATTCAGTCTAACTGACAGAATAATAAACACAAGGTTCTACTGTATTTATTTCAATGCATGAACAGAGCTCTGTCTAGACCTCCTCATTCTGTTGTAAATGTTCAAGCTTGGTGGGAGGAAGACTTCAGGCTGTACAGAGGCTCAGCATGTGGTTATAAACTCTTTTTCATTTCAACGAATACTTTTCTACATTTCTTTCATTTCTACTTATTACATTACTCTGTAGAAATGTAGCTTGCAGTCTCAGAGTCATTATCATGCCTGCTATAATTTTTTTAGAATGGATTAGGAATGAAAGTGTTCTTAGTTACTCACTCACTCACACATTTTCTGAATCGCTTAATTCTAATTAGGGTCCCAAGGAGGCTGTGCCTATCTCAGCCAACACTGGACAAAGCCAGGGTACACCACAATTTGGAATAGCCATTTAGCCTAATGTGCATGTCTTTGGACTGTGGGAGGAAACCCACACAAGATGCCCGAGCACGGTAATCGAACTTCCTGCCGTGAGGCGGAAATGCTAACTTCTACACCACCATGCTGCCCATGTTCTTAGTTAACTTTAGCTAATATTCTGGATTTTTTTGTTTTTTAATGAGTGCTAATTTAGAACCTGGCACTTTGCAGGTTGTTTATACCATTTTGTTGTTTGAAAGACTTGTTAAAAAAATTATAATAAAATATTTTTAATCCTCACACATTTCAAAAGTGAAGCAGCATACAAGGGTAGAAAATGTCACCATGTTTAAATATTATATTTTTATGCTCCCAAAGTTAGCACTATTGTTAGCACTTCACCAGATGTTTTGTGAGCTTGCTGTGCAAGGCATCATGTGATTGAGGAATACTGTGGATAGAAGATAGGGTGTGGTGGTGTGTTGTAAAGTGAGTGTGTGTGTGTGTGTTTGGGGTGTGTGTGTGTGTGTTACAGTGTAGTATGTCTGTTTGAGGCATCAAAGTGACTGATTCAGTGAGTAATAAAGCTGTGCAAGACTGTCTGTGCACCAGATGTGTGAGACGCAGGGGGTCAAGTCCTTCTCCTCCCAGCTCCTACAAACCCAGCCATACGCTTACTGCTCACACATGACAACACACAAACATACACAATCCTACACACTTTTCTCCCACTCATTCACACATACACCCAGTGTGTGACACTGATATAATTAATTAATCTTCTGCATATTTCTGTTATTTTCAGCTACAAGCTTGCTTCACTTCTTAGAGCTCTAGTTCAACAACAGAGGCCACTGAAAGCGTATGTTATTATTAGTATGCCTCCCAGCACAGTAAATCTAACACTTCAGAGCACTCTAGCTTGACATAGCTGTGTATTTTTTAAGAAGTTCTGCTTGCTTAAGCAGCCAGAAATGCAAAGACATAAGGGGACAGAGGACAGTGCTGAGTGGACAGCACATGGCAGCTCTTGTTCCGGATGGAGGAAGGAAAAGAGAGAGAGAGAGAGAGAGAGAGAGAGAGAGGGAGAGAGATGTTAAATATTCAGGGGACTAACTCAGTTTCACTCCACTGAACAGCATGATTTACCTCACACACATCTGCTGCTACCATTAGAGCCATAACCTGACCTGATATAAGCCTCCCGTACAGAGTAGAGCTGTCAAATTCCTTCAAAGCATTCAAATACATAAAAATGCTGAAGTGCTTTGTTTGCTCAGCTGATCAAAAACTTTTTTATCAGAAATGTCCTATTCTTTAGAATCTTTCAGTACTATGCTTAACATTTGCCATATCCACTATGTGTTCTGAAGTGCACTGTGCTCACTTGCATCCCAGATTCTTCACAATATAGAAATACTGTGTGTGTGTGTGTTGTGTGTGTTGTGCGTGTGTGTGTGTGTGTGTGTGTGTGTGTGTGTGTGTGTGTGTGTGTATATATATATATACACAAATTATATATAAGCCAAACTTAGTCTTATTTTCCCTTAGATACATTTGAAGATGTAAGAAATGTACAGTGATTAAACACGCATTAGAGCACTTATTATAAATGAGAGCGCTCCAAGTAGTTTTGAAAAGTTGCAATTCACATTTTAATTAGTTTGTGAGTTAAAAATTTAAAGTAAACAAATAATTACAATGTAAAACAGAACTTAGCAGAAAATCCAGTATTTAGTTTGGCCTCTTTCTCCTTTATAACCTCTTTTGCCTTTATTGAAAGTTTTCCCGAAATCTGTCATTGGAGGAAACGTTTGTATGATAAATTTGTGAATTAATTAACTCCCCTATTTGTTTAAATAGATTCAAATCTGGAATCTTGGCCAGTTCATCATTTCAAATGGTCCAGATTACTGTTTCTTGCTCAAATATTCGCTACAAAATGTAGATGATTGTTTTGGACTGTTTCCCTCTTGATATATGAATCCATGGCCAAAAACAGTTTGCATTCCTCTTGGCTGTGGCAGGTGGCCTAATGAATTTGTTAAACACTGTATTTGAAAATAAAGTAGGTAATTTGCTTATTTTGTAATTATAACATTGTATTTTTGTCTGCAAATACCTACTAAATTCTTAAAATTCAAATAGTGTTCCATCTGGGAAACTCATTCTGACTATTTGGCTTACAAACCATTTCCAGAGCAAACACATTTATAAACAATATATGCAAAGCCACGAAAACTTTAGGATATACACACATACAGCATGAAAGAAACAACAATCCTGAGCAGCTCACCTGTTTCAAGACCTTCTGCTCCATTTGGGGAGAAATAAAGGCAAAACCGGAGCAGGGGTTATGATTGATGGAAGGACAGATATAATGAATAGATGAATAAGTAAAAGCTCCTCAGAATCTCTCCTGAGTATAAAAGCATGAAAGACACACACAAGGACTTTAGACTATTTCAATCAGACTGGTCTCTCTATTATTAATCAGCAGCCTCCATGCCATGACTTGCCACAATTGGCTGTATGGGGAGGTGACATGAGACAGAGAAAACGGTGACCTCTACAGGAGCTGCTGATAGACACTGCAAAATAAAGAGCTCAACTTCATGTAATTGTTTTGAGAAGTTCAGAAGATCACGCCACTCTATGTTTAATGTCTCGCCTAGTCGTCATAAATATCAACCTGCTGTGGAGAAATAAATGGAGAGAGAGAGAGAGAGAGAAAGAGAGAGAGAGAAATGGGTTATAACACATGCAGCTCTGATCATTCCCATGTGTGTGTGGGTGAACAGCTCTAGCTATTAATCAAGGCTAAGTTAGCATAGTTTAGTACCTTCTAGTGCTAGGAAAGTTTGACTGGAGTAAATCTAATAGATTGATGTTATACTCTTGAAAACATTTTTTTGTTATTCAAGGGGATTATCCAGTGATATAAAATTTCTTCAGATTTAATCACAGTGCAATCACTTTCTCTTTTCTGCCAAATATCTTTCTCCTCTTATGAAAACGAAGCATGTTTTTTGCACATTTCAATAACTGTTTGGTAAAAGTGAGGCTTCACCCTGGAGCAGTTTAAAATAGCCAGTGCACCTAATGTGATGTTTTAAGGGGTGAGAAGAAACCAGAGAACTGTGATGAAACCCACATGCTTAACTCTTAGATAGTAACCAGAACTCAGGATCAAACCGACAAGCCTGAAGCTGTGATGCAGTAGATTTACCACCCTGCAACTCCTAAAAAAAGGCCCAGGAGATAAAAGATAAAATGAAATACAATAAATAAATAAATACTGAATTTGAGGAGTAGTCGACTGAATGAAAGTAAAAGTATCTTGCTTAGGGGCAGCCATTGCCTAATGGTTAGTGAAGCAGGTTTGGGACCTAAAGGTTGCTGGTTTAATTCCCAGTCCAGCAGGAAAAATGTGTGGTGGCAGAGGGAGTGAGCTGCACCTTCCCTTCCTCCACCTTCATGGCTAAAGTGCCCTTGAGCAAGGCAACTAACCCCCAACTGCTCTTCGGGTACCGCAGTGTGTGCCAGTCCACTATTCCACTATGTGTGTATGCTCACTTTGGATGGCTTAATTGCAAAAGCTAAATTTCCCTTGTCGGATTAATACAGTATATCCAAATCAAATCAAAAACTGCTGCAATTTCTGATGATGATTTTACTTGTCAAGAAATCTTGGACTAGGTTGGTTCCGGTTTAGAAACAGTTTTAATATCTATTGATATCTACTTACACCACCCTGATCAAAAAAAATTTCCATGCTTATATTCTGTTGGAACGACTTTAGCCTTGATAACAGCAAATAATCACGATGGCATTGTTGCTCCAGTTGGTCAGGTTGAGAGGCTCAGCAACATTAATGTGGCAATAAAATGAAGTCACCTGAATGTACTGAATGACCAGGTTTTCCCATCAATGGACTTTTTCTTCCCTAATGGCATAAAATTGGGGCTCAAATAGTGAAAGAGTGGTTCAGGGATCATAAGGAATCATTTTTCACACATGAACTGGTTCCACAGAGTCCTGACCTTAACCCTATTCAGTGTCTTTGGGATGTACTGGAGAAGACATTATGGAGGGATTGATATTCCTGTCATCAATTCACAGTCTTTTTTTTCTGCCCAGCTCGTATATGTATGTGTGGTTTATATACAGTATATATAAGTGTGTGTATATATGTGTGTGTGTGTGTGTGTGTATATAAATAAAAAACAATGTTTGTTATGTATAACAAAACAGATAACGATGAGCTCAGTAGTAAAAATCTGAGAACATCATGGTGAAGATAAACACTCTCATATTCCCTGTCCATATCTCTGTATGCCAGGACTAAGTATGGGTGACTTCAGACTTTGTCCATCAGCTTGCTTTGGCTCTTTGAAGTTGTCTTACACATGTTTCTGTTTAGGTCTGGGCAGTAGCCTCTGGCCCAGGTTTACACACACACACACACACACACACACACACACACACACACACACACACACACACACACACAGGTTCACCAGTCCTGCTGTTTTCAGTGTCTGTATGAATTGAAGCTGCATAAAAACATGAGCCTCTTCACAAAAGATGCCTTTTTCACCCCATGTGTGTTTCTCATACATTCTCCATTGGTGATATTTCTGAAGCCCTTTCAGGTTTTGGGTTTTATTCCTTCATACATGATGTTGTGTTTTGGCTGCTGGCCTCAGGTGGCTGTATGTGATTGGGATATTGTGTTGTTGTTTGTCCCGTGTATCTTGAAAGGAAAATATCTCTCTCTTCTCCTCTACTCTCTGTGTAATATGAATATCGGTAGTCTGCTTTCAAATGTTTTAGGATATGATATTCATCACCTGATCTTGAATTTTTAGGGCTCTTGGGCAAAGTCCTTATCACAGACCAGACAAGCACTGCTGCCAGCTCTCTCTCCCTCAGTGTGTGTGTGTGTATGTGTATATGTGTGTGTGTGTGTGTGTGTGTGTGTGTGTGTGTGTGTGTGTGTGTGTGTGTGTGTGTGT
>JAOUQZ010000047.1:19796528-19813381 GCA_028564935.1 Neosilurus hyrtlii | reverse complement strand
GTGTGTGTGTGTGTGTGTGTGTGTGTGTGTGTGTGTGTGTGTGTGTGTGTGTGTGTGTGTGTGTGTGTGTGTTTGATACTACTACTACTCCAAGGTCAGTGAAGCTAAAGCATTCATCAGTGTCAGCAGAAGCCGTGCGTGTGTACAACAGAGAGATTCTTTACTGCAGAAGTTAAGCTTCTCATCTATAGCCTGGTATTAAACCTTTCCAGGTGTACAGCCTGATATCTGAGGCTACAGTACATTCGTTTATCGCCAGTGTAAAATTCTAAAGG
Source organism: Neosilurus hyrtlii (assembly GCA_028564935.1). Classification (NCBI taxonomy): domain Eukaryota; kingdom Metazoa; phylum Chordata; class Actinopteri; order Siluriformes; family Plotosidae; genus Neosilurus; species Neosilurus hyrtlii. The sequence continues at coordinate 19,813,106 of JAOUQZ010000047.1, read as the reverse complement.
TTATTCCATGGTCACGAGTCTCAGCTTCTTTTACATCTCCCATTTCATATTTTTTTATTTCCTCTCAGTGTATCTTCAACTCAACGGGTTCTTTTTCTCTGTCTCAGAATCCACCACTACTGTCGACACAGCTACCCCAACCCTGACCCAAAAAGAAGAAACCACCACAGCTCAGAGGACGCCAGGTGAGTGGCCGCCCAGTCAACCAATCGGGACATTCCAGAGCTTGCATTTTTAACCCGAATCAATTTAAGAAAGTGGGACTGTGATAGTCCTCAGCATACATGAGCTCTCCTCATTATCTATATCAGTAAAGGTTATTACTTATACTATGCTATGTAATACCTATAAGTTCATCACTTCTGTTGTTGAGTGTGTGCATGTTTGTGTCTATGACTGAATGCATGGTATTAGACAACTGAGTGACCAGAAATACATCCTATTCTTTATATAGTGCATTAGTTAAAAAGCGTTTTTTTTTATTTTGTAAGCAGAGACATAACCAGGGAGGTTCTTAAAAAAGGATGTGACACACCTATTATGCAGTTTGCAGTTTGAAGGAAATAGCAAGAATAGCATCAATTTGGACACTTTTATTTACAGTACATTTTCCGAGCCCTGCTGCAGAGCTGCCTGTGTTGCACCCACGATAATAATAGACTGCGCCTACGTTTGTGGAGACTTATGTGCCTGTGAATCGAAGTATGCAGCAGGAGTGCTATCATTATGCTAAGCAGCTTGGCAGTGTTTGTGCCCTGTGTTTGGATTGATTGCTGATGGAAGGCTAGTGCACACCTCCATATAGATGAGGCCAGTGTGACTCCACTTGGCTTAAATCCCTCTCTTATTCTCTTCCCCTCATCCTTCCTGGCTCAAAAGAGCCACATAATAATTCTACCTGCTGATGGGCAATCCGCCTCTGTATTCTCCATGGCATGCTCTGAGCCATAAGCCTCATACCCATATCCAGCGATATGTCTATCCACAAAATCTTCGTCTGCATCCCGAGATTTTATAATTACAGTTGAATACACTCATATATCTTCTGTAAAAATTCTTCAAGTGTCCAAGTGCTGTAATTAGACTTATTGTAGGTGATATTTCACACAGTATGTCCTTATGGTAGTTATTTGGCTTACAGACCATACGGAGTGTTGACATGTTCAGACCCTGCTGAAAAATTTCACACCCTTTCAGACTGCACCAAGAGCTGATAGGAGCTGAAAAAAGGCGGTGCACGTCAGCATTCAAAGTGAGCACAAAAATAACTGGAGTGCTAGCCAGATTAGCTTTTTAACGACACAGCAATGCGTTTATTTGGAACAAGTATGCAGTGGGCCACCGGGTGGGAAGTGCTGACAGCGACTTGAGGGAGAAGCTGCGAATAGAAATGACATAAACTGGGTATTTATACATTTCTTTAGTTTAATTGGGGATCCTCAGTTCAGATGTGCTTGTCAGTAACTTAAAGGTTTTTTACAAACACACTTTAGACACTTATAGACTTGACGAGAGACAACGTTTTGCAGCCAGAAATTTCGGTGTTAAAAAAAAAATCACAAACCTGCTAAAGATTGTAGTACAATTTGTTTTACAGAATATAGTGAGAACCATTTACACATTGGCAGTACAGTGTTAGCATGTCCACTTTACAGCAAGAAGGTCCCAGGTTTGAGGCTCGGTGAGGGCATTTCTTGTATGGAGTTGGCAGGTTTTCCCTGTGCTTGCATGGGTTTCCTCTGGGTTCTCTGGTTCCCTCCAATAGTCCAAAGACATAATTGGCTGATACAAATTTCCCCTTTGTGGGAGTGCACTGCCTTTACTCAGGGTTGGCTAGGATAGGCTCCAGCCAACCCGTGACCCTAGTAGGATAATACAGCGCAGCGAATAAATGAATGAATTATTGTGTTGAATTGTGGTTTGCATTGAAATCTGAGCAATTAAAATCTAAAATAATTATAATCATCATCCACATCATCACCATAATTATTATTATTATTTTTATTTTTATTTTTTTATCATTGTTATTATTATTAGTGTATATTTTCATTCCTCAGATTTCAGCACAAATTTGTTGCAATATATATTATATTAAAACTTTGTAAAATGTAAATAGAAGGAAGTTATTGAGCGTAATTATTATAAATTAATTATAACTTTCATTTCAGCTCATGCTGATAAAAAAAAAAAAGAATTAAAAATAAAACATTTGGACCATTTATTTATAAAAGAAGTACCCCAAACAAAAATAGTTTTAAGTTGTGTCCACACAGGAAGCGACAAGCATCAAATCGCTTTGCCGCTGATCTGCATGTGAAATCGCCTATTTTACACTGTCTTTTGAAGCAAAATGGAAAATATTTGGGGGAACTGATGTGTGCCAGTCAACGGTTTGTTTAAGCTGTGATTGGTTATCACCTGAACCAGCACACCCACTTCGCATTGCTCTTCTCATTGATTATTTCACTTAATTGTCATGTTTGAAAAGTCGCATTCATTGACTTTCCATTTACTGATGCTTCCTATGTGGATGTGGCTTTAAACAGCTGTGCAGTAGAGAGAGAGAGAGAGAGAGAGAGAGAAAGAGAGAGAGAGAGCGAGAGAGAGAGAGAGCACTAGCAAGTAAGCATCATTCCTCACAGGGACTGTTAAGTTCAGTTTCTGGAAAGGGAATATAGATTTCACTGCTTAGAGGCATAGGGCATTGATCAAATCTGTTAAAGGGTGTGTGTGTGCGTGTGTACTTTTGAATAATTGTATAATTTAGAGGGCAGGATATGGGTTTTCTGAAAATAATGAGTGTTACTCATTTCTGTTTCTGCACTCCCTATTTCTCTCTTTCTTTTTCTAGCTCCTACCACAATATCATCTCTGGGGGAAATGTGTGATTTTGAGCAAAATATGTGTGGCTGGACTCATGACCATACAGGTGATGTGAACTGGGCTCTGCATTCCACCTTCAGTCCTGATCTGGACCTGCCCCTGAATGCTGATGGTATGGGAATCTTTCACTTACTCAGAAACTCTGCACATATGCCTTATCGACTAACAAGAACACCGGAACGTTAACCTTATATTAAGTGTTCACTTATTTAGTGCACTTATTCTTCTCTCCTTCTTGGATAAAGACATAATGAAAAGATATCTTGCCCTGGCAACTGGCAACATGTCTGTCTTGTGTAAAGCTTATCTACAATTAGATTTGATTATAATTGATAGCAGGCAGTATAAACAGAAACCTGTGCTTTGTGTGAAAGCCAGGGCTGCGTATGTAATTAAGTGTTGCTGCAGGTTAAGGAAGTAGACGAGTAATAAATAACAGCATGTACAGTGAGTCATAAAGACTTTCATTTGCCCTTGGAAAAACTACACATGCATACACATGCCACATTTTAACAGCTCTGTTCTTGTTGAAGAATGATTACTGTGATCGCCGTGGTCTGAAAACAGCCAGTATCTTTGTCTCATGTCTCATATCAAATTCATTCTACAAAAAAATAAAGAGCCCTGGTCATCTTTTGATGTAAGCTTTAAGCTTTTCATGTAAACCATCAACCCCACACACACACACACACACACACACAGACATACACACACACACACACACACACACACACACACATGCATGCACACACTCAAACATACATACACATAGACACACATACACACACAATTTTTCCATCTGTAAATGTATTTAATGACAGAATAGGAAGTTAGGAGGAAAGAATTCTCCTCTGTTTAAAACATTACCGAAACACATCACCTCCTGATTCTTCTTCCAATCAGTATCTTCCCTTTCCTCTTTTTTCCCTGCATCCCTCTTTCCTCATGAGGGAACAGTCACCTCACATTTCGTACTGTTTCCAAGTAGCCTCAACCTGTTTAACCCATTCGCTTAACGATTCCTTAACTCAATGCACATGTTCTCAGAGCTTCGCACTGTTACCAGAAGAAGAGACGAGGTCAGAGGGCACACGTTCCCCCAGCTTAATTAACTTCACTGAAACATTGTAAATGACACTCATTGACCTGCCTGTCCTGCTCTGCTCCTTCACTATAGGCACATCACTGTGCTAAATAACCACCCAATCACAGTAAAGCCCCTTTAAAATGGCTAATTCATTTTGATTCCCTGGGTATAAAGCAGTGATCCTTATTGATTAGACACTCAGTAGGTTGCTCACACCTATTACACTTATGGTAAGAAAAGAAATAGCCAAATGTAATAGGGTTGAGGGGTGAAGCTGTTTAAACTGTTTAAGATTTAGAGCTACAGCAAGGGTAAGAGATATAAATACTGTGTGGTATCTTTCACATAAGAAAATATTTCTCTCTTACGTCTTTCTTTGTACCCAAGCTGGATGTTTCTGGAGATTTATTTTTTTACATTTAATCAAAGTGCCTTACTTACAATTATGTGATGACACAGTAATCAAAGATGCTGACATATAAGGTCAAACATGGTCATTTTTACATATGTAAATAATTTCTTTTAAAATAGATTCAAACTTTGAAACATATCAGTTTACACAGCATCAGGTCCATCAGTGAAGTTCATTTCAGTAAGTAGTGCAGTTAAGAGCATCAGGTCATTTATAATATACATATTTATGCACTTCCTAAAAGCAGAGTTCCCTTTAGTTTTCTGCTTTGTTTCTTTTTCGTTCATAATTATTTTTGATTTTGATACTCTATTAACCCCACAAGGGAAATTTTGGCTCTGCAAGTAACCCATCCAAAGTGAGCCCACACACGTACACAGTGAGCACACACACTCGGAGCAGTGGGCTGCCACACACCAGGGCGCCCGGAGAGCAGTAGGGGCTTAGGTGCCTTGCTCAAGGGCACTTCAGCCATGAAGTTACTTAATTATTATTTCAATGTTTTAAAATTTTTTGTCATGTTCACTGGGAAATTAGTAGAAGCATTGCCAAAAACAATATTATCTTATTGTAATTTGGATGTTAAAATCTTAAAGGTTTTCTAAAACAAAAACTGGCATAGAAATAACCCCCAAATGTGGGCATTCGCCAAGTTCCTGCCATAGAGTGGACAGTCAATCAGCATTGTGATGCGCATAAACACCAGATGGACAGACATGCAAACCATGTAAAAGGAAGTCAATGGTTTTATTAGTATGGAGCTCCACTATGGATAACGATACATTAACATGTGCTATTTATTTAATTATAGCTGGGTAAGCCCCACCTCTTCTCTATGCTTATTGGTGGCTATGCTAAACCAGTCACACCTGTTCCTGCTTTTGGAATTGCCATAATTGGCTAGAAGTCAGATTTCTTTAGAAATAATAGCAGTAAAACTAATGTATCTTCGTAATTTGTAAAACTCCTGTGGGGTTTTTTTAAGGCTTTTCTCAGTGAAGTGACATCAGCGGTTTACTGAGCGCGAGTCGAAGCACTATTATTCTGCTGAATAACAGCAATCCAGCAAAACTACTCTTGTTTTGAGAGCTGAATTTGTGCTTCCTCTGCTGACTGATGAAGAGAAAACAGCATGATCGTTCATTTAAATTGAGTCCTAAACTGAAGTGTTGTTTTACTCCCGGAGCCATGCAGAGACACAAAGAGGCCTAAATATAGAGATGGCAGCACTCAGTAGCTTGTGATCTGTTTAGTGCAGATGTTGTGATGATAGCGGTCGAGCTGCAAATGAAAGATACGCTGACACTTATCAGAGTTTAGTGGTGCTCCACAGCCCTCAACTGGTGAGAGGATTGGTATGTGACTATGTTCAATATAAGGCTTAATAAAGCTTCTCCGGTGCATAGATCATCTGTTGCACATTCAGATAGGAGTGCAACGAGGAGTAAGATGATAGGCTATTCAAGACACATCACTATAGATACTTTTTCCGTGCAATAATTCATACTTTTTTATCGTTTTTGGGCCATTATCCTAGTTAGCTAGATAGATAGACCTTTGTGGTTGTCATTGCCGCAAGGGCAGAGTGTGATTGGCATATTCATGTGGTTTTTGCAGTGTTGTATTTGCCATATCCATGTGTTTTAATGGTGTTTTTGGAATTTGTCACTTTCAGACAGTCCAGGTCTGTGTTTGGTTTAAAGATTTGAAGAAATGGATTTGTAACATACAATGGAGGAAAGGTTGTTTTGAACTAATAACAGATATAACATTTGTGAGTTCCTGCACAGATAATTGTAATATTCTATTGTTATTTTAATATTAAGCAAAATGAGTAAGGTTATTATTTTTTGCAATTGTTATGCAATACTGCTATCTGTGTGCGATATAATACGCTACACGAGTTTGCATTTCTATCATCAGTCTCACAATGATTAGTCAGAGTGTGCAATTACTTTTGGCTTGCCGACTGTCCTGAGGGTTCACGTGTTCAGACCTTGCCAAATCTTTTCACGCCCTATCAGACTGCACACAGAGAGTTGAGAGATGCAAAAAAGGTGTCAGACATCAGCATTCACTGGATGCACAGAAATAATCTGTCTCTCTCACAGTATATACACACACACAAAACAAACACAAACACAAGGTCAGGCCCGCAGTAAACTTAGCATCTTCTCTCTTCTATCATTAACCGTCTTCTTGATCCTCATCATTCACAGATTACGGCAGTTTCCTGTACCTGGAGCTGAGTCCTAAGACGGTGCATAAGCATGCAAAGCTCCTGAGTCCTGTGGTGGGACCCGAGCAAGGGCCGCTCTGTCTGCTTTTCCACTACCAGTTCTCAGGAGAGGCGCAGGGAAGGCTGCTGGTCCTGATTCGCAACGACAATCAGGAAGAGACCCTGCTCTGGAGTCTGAAAACAGACCAGGACCATAAGTGGAGGGAGGGACGAACCATCCTGCCTCAGTCCCCTAAGGAGTACCAGGTGAGGACACGTAGTCTGTCAGGTCCTTCCCCAGAGCCCAGATTCATCTCTCAGACAGGAGAAGGTGTGAGGCAGTTGGAACTTTTTTGCTTTCTCATTATCAAGTGCTGACACAAGCTGACTCTGGATTGCAAAAGCATATGAGTTATTGGTAACTTTGACCTGAGTGCCAGGTTTCAGATTCACTAATTAATGTAGGTTTATATTCATTCTCTCTTTTATCCCCTGTCTTGGTAATACCTTGAATCTCCTCACCTCACATCCAAAAAAGATATAGCGCTGGTATACCGGTTACACGTAGATTATTAATAACACTTTTTTTTTTCATCTTATATGCATAATACTCATATAACTGCTTATTCAGTAGCTAGAGTCAAACTAGTGGAAAAGGCTTGTAGAAAGAACCCTGGGAGTGTTAATGGTTGAGCATGTTTTGACTGTTTGAGAGAACAGAAAAGCCAAAAAGGTTAGAGAAGCCAAAAAATCCCCTTATATTTTGTTGGACCACCTTAAGCCTTAATTACAGCACATAATCGACATGATATTGTTTTAACAATGTAAAGCAACATCCGGAGTCCGGGTTCTTTTTTCACCAGCATCTTGCGCTGATAATGCGAAAATTGAACCACTCCATAAAGTCTTCTCCAGAACATTCCAAGTAGGGTTAGGGTAAGGGCTCTCTGGTGCCAGTTCATATGTGAAAATGATTTCTCATGCTCCCCGCCCCGTGATCTGGCTCACTATTTGAGTCCCAGTTTTATTTCCATGTCATCAGGGAAGGAAAAGTCCATTGATATGATAACTTACTCATTCAGTACATTCAGAACGTTAATTGACTTCATTTTATTGCCACATAATGTTGCTGAGCCCCGACCTGACCAACTGAAGCAACAATGCCATTGTGATTACATGCTGCAATCAATTCCAAAGGCAGTCCAACAAAGTATTGAAGAGTGCGACTCTTTTTAGTTGGTCGTAGAGTGTAATTTGCAGTAGGTGTATTTAAGTAATCAATTCTCTCCAAACAACAGAGGATCTGTAATTTCTGTCTGAAGCAAAAATTACTAAAATAATAAATAGTCTAATGTCTAATAGAGGTAGAAACTAATAAACCTATACTGAATCTAGTTAAATCTAAAAAAAAAAGACATTTGTTCATAATTTTTTAAAGCAAGATAACATGGTTTGGTATGTATCAATTATATCAAAGTATAGTACATTTTTAACACATTTAATCAGTGTCATTTATATTAATAACACTTATTCCACAATACATCTAATATTCTTTGCTCTCTCAGGTTGTCATCGAGGGCTTCTTTGAGCACGGCAGCCAAGGTCACATCTGGATCGACAATATCCATATGAGTTCTAGTACAGACCTGCAACAGTGCACTGGTACGTTAGAGGTCACGGGCTCTGGCCATTCCTCCTTTCCCTTTTTTTTCTCTTCATCTATATGTTTATTCCTGTCAGATGACCAAATCTGGTAACCTCCCAGACTCATTTAGGTTCACCACAAAAAGAACGAGCTCTTAAAGTTTACTCTTCACACTGATCACTGAAACTAGGTCACACTTGCCTTGTGGGCTCTGATATTAATCTGGGTTTAATCAGATTTTTCTTCTTGTCCTCTCTTGTTTGCAATTAGAGCTTTCCATAGTTGAGGCAAGGAATTATTAGGCAGCTGTCTTGCCTGTCGTGAATATTTTTATAGATGCACACAGAGAAGTCAGCATTATCCATATAGCCCTTTGTTCCTATTATAGAGAAAAACATAGGCATGGCTCTGTGGACTGTTTTCTGAGAAGTAAAATGTACGAAAGGCCAAATAATTAATATCTGTGGTAGGTTGTACAGTTTGCTTTTTAATCCGAGCTTTGGGAGTACTCTTATCAATTAGTGCTGTTCAGTTTGAACACAGCAGCACATGTACCCATGCCAAATCAGTCCCTGCTCTCTGCACACAGCTTTTTCTAATTGTGTGTGCATTCCAGACTTTTCTAAACACCCCTTCTGTTTTCTGATCATGTACAGAGTATGCAGGCGCCTGGTCCTCTCTGTTGTCTGTCTCTTTCTTTCCTTTTCCACTCGCTCCCACCGTTTCAGTCATCGGCATAGCCGTTCCCAGCACTGCAATGTGCTTGTGCAGATCTAAAGGGCCTCTGGAAGGCAAGCTTTATGCTCTAGTCAACCGCTGTTCGCTCTTAAAGGGATACTCCCGCGTTTTTCCAACCTAATCACTATGCTGTTTGTTTGATTAACATTTTCTTAAATGTCAACATTTCACTGTACTAAGAAATGAAAGGAGAGCATGTTTAATTGAAAACCACTTATAATAGAAGTCTTAGGGCAGTTGTTAGGGCATCAATAGCAAGTCATTAACAATATTTATGGCATTTGGCAGATGTTCTTATCAAGAGTGACTTACGTTTATTATTTTGATACAGCTGAGCAATTTAGGATTAAGGGCCTGGCTGAAAAGCCCAACAGTGGCAGCTTGGTGGTACAGTGGCTTGAATCTTTGACCTTTGGGTCAGTAACCCTTAATTACTGAGACACCACTACCCTCCACTGCACTCACTTAGTCACATAGATATTCATTTATTTGCTCATCCACTTACTCCTGTTAGGACTGCAGGGAGACTGGATCCTACCTCAGCCGGCACTGGACAAAAGCCTCACACCTATCAACACTTTGGAACAGCCAGTTAGCTTCATTTGCTTGTTTTTGGAAAGTAGGGGAAACTAGAGTACCCTGAGGAAACAAGCATGAGCAGAGGGAGAAAATCCAAACTCCACACAGATACACCCGAGCCCGGGACTTGAACCCAGGACCTTGTTAATATGAATCATTTATTGTGGTTCACCATTAACAGTGTGTTTTTGCGGTTTTGATTGCACATGGACAGCACAAAACTTCAGGGAAAGTTCCTAATGATGCAATTCCTTGTACAGTCTTGCTTCAGTGTGTAAAGTTAAAAAAAAAACAGGGCTTGTATGATGCTCATTTGTGTCTGCCTCATCCTAAAACCAACTTTAACGACTGCCCGTAGGCTTTAATTATAAGTGAGTTCATAGAAACAAGGCTGGTGGAATTTTTTTTTCTCAGTATAACGCTTGGTACTTGAAGTTGTCCAGATGCAGGGGTGAAAAACAATCATGGAATATTCCTTTAAGGATTCTGTGCCAACAAAAGGTGGACCATTATAGATCAGTACATAATCTTAATGAAAGTCAGTCGATATTATTTATACCAGACATTAGGTTTGTCTTGGGTTAATCTCATAATTAATTCTATCTGCACTCTATTTACTTTTTGTATATTTCTCTGCTTTCAGAACCTTTCCCTGCCTTCCCACCGGAGATGACTGGTGAGTGTTCATGCCATGTTCCCACGCTAATGATTGTCGTATTCCTGTGCAGATGTTTATGCTTCCTGCTTGTCGCCCAGCACAGCTTGCAGCAGCTACTATATACTGCTCTGTCAAAGACCATCTACTGGTTGAGCTTTGTGTCTTTATTGTGCTGGAGATAACACATATAAGCTTCACGTATACATGTTTATTGCAGGCTGAATCAAGTCTGTTGTCTGTGAGACACGTGTATGTGTCCTGTCTGGCATCATCACTGTTATCGTCTTTATCTTGCCATTCGCAGCATGGACAGTATCCCAGCATGCAAATGATGTTTCATGTGAAATAATTAGTGATGTTTTGTGGTGGGTGTTGTGGTGATGATCACGGTGTATGTGTGGATGCAGCACCAGCACTTTTTCACCACGCATATAGCACCAAGACGTCAGCTTTCAGTAGTAAATTTAGATAAGTTATCGCTCTGTAGTCAGCATAAGAGGATGTGAGGAATGGAGACAGTTGGTTTCAGTGCTCAGCGCAGCAGTACCATAATCCATATTAGTGCACAGGCTCCCTAATGACGTATTCCTCTACTATTATCATGCGCTTTTCTTTATCTCACTCTCCCTCCATATATTTTCCACTGCTTCATATTCCTCTTCTGTCCACCTCTGTGGGTTTCCCTCACTCTGCAACCACTATATCTCCCCCTCTCCGTCTCTCTCCTGCTGGCTCTCTGGAGGAATTCAGCACCATATAAGGAGTGCTCTCAACTCGGGAGAAACGTGCGACTGACTTCTTAGTGGAATTCACTTTGGTTTCAGCGGCTGCCCGTATCCTTAGACAGCTCCTGGAGAAATGAGGCAGTTACACGGACAACTCGAATTACACGCTTGTTTTACTTTTGAATTCAAAGACAGAAAATTAGATTAGATGAAGGTGGTGATGTTGGTGTGTGTATGTGTGTGTGTATGGCAGGTGGGGGGTTGTCAGTGGCAGGGATTTGCTAGCTTCAGTGTGTATGTGTGTACTGTATGTGTGTGAGGGAGAAAGAAAGACGTGCAAGTTGTTTCCCTGCAGTGTTGGTTGGGGTTCATGGAGGAGTTTGGCTTGAGGGAGATGAAGCTGGCACTGATCCATGCATGAAAGAACAGACAACACACACAGATACATTAGAGCACATCAGGATTTTAACGTATGCATGTGCACGTTCACTCACACACAACCATACACGATGACACTACTTTTGAAAAATCTCACGCTCTCTCTCTAGCTGAGACTTTGGATTTGTTTTATAAACCACTCCTATTATTGTGTAACATTTGATTAAATAGGAAAGCTCTGTGATCTTAATTGATAGAGTCTGTTAGATTAAAACAGAAAACTGTACACATGGAAATCAAGCCGAACAGAAAAAATCTCTGTGGTTACCCTATAAACTACACCTCATAAATTATCACAGAACTCCTTATCTGGTCTAGCAAAATCTTTCAAAAAGCCTGCATCAGCTGGAACAAGTACTAAATGGCGAGGGCTAGGGAGAGGCAACATGCATGCACATCTGCCTGTCTGTGTGCAGCGACTGTCTGTTTCATTTCTGTGCAGCAATCAGAGCCAAGCATCAATATAATTAATAAATAAATAAACAAATAAATAAATAAAATCGGTCATGCTGCCATTAAGCAATGCAGTATGCATGCTTCTCTACCCCAAGCCAACTGTTCTGTGTCTGTCCACCAGGGGGAGCCCTTCCTGGCATGAGTGATCCCACTGTAGACACTACAGTGTCCCTGCAGCCCATGCCCACATACTGGTATTACGTTATAGCCGGAGGCGGTGCACTGGTGCTTCTGGCCTCCATCACTCTCCTCATGGCTCTGTGCTGCCATCGTTACCACCTGGCTGCCAAGAAGAGCCAGCACTCTGTGTCCTACCACAGCACCCATTATCCAGGTGGCACTCCTACGGCGCCCACAGTGGAGCCCATGCTGACCATTAGACAGGAGAAACACGAGCCCTGCTCCCAGTGCTAAGTCGAGAAGGAGTGACGGAGACTGAGACTATGGAGAGGGTTCTAGACTCTCTTTCGCTTTTATTCTGCTGCTTCTTATCTACCAACAGGCACAGACGCCCAGTGATGCACCCGCAGTGCCCTTCAAGAAGGATTTTTGCACCAAGGATGACCTACGCACCAATTCATCCGGAGATATTTGAATCCTGCAGACTTTTAAAAAGTGCTTAGTCATTTAAATTAGGAGAAGAGAAGGCAACACATAGTCGTGGCCCTTTTGGAACCTTTGGACCCATGTGAAGTCTGATTGGAGTTTTGCTGCGTTTGCAGTTCCAGAGCAGTTTGTTGAGAAGAGACGTGCATCTAGCCAGGGTCGTGTGTGTGTGTGTGTGTGTGTGCGTGTGCGTGTGTATGTGAGTGCGTACACTCTGGGCCTGCCTGGAGAAAGCAGCTGGATGGAAACCTGACTTGGCAGGGTTCTGATCCCCTGCATGTGACCAATCCTGTTGCCAAGAGGGAAAAAAGCTGTGCAGTGCTGTAAGAACTACTAAGGGAAGAAAACAAAAAAAAAGTGATGTGAGGAAAAACGTAAGAAGGAAAGCCGGGTGGTGCTGTGTCACATTAAAGCGTTAGGATATGGACTGCCCAATGCAGGCACTCAAATGAGGGTGGGGTTAGAAAAATTAAAGTTCATTAAAGATGTCTTGTAAGCAGCAGTGTAACAGATTCACAATTTTTATTATTTTTATGGGGGGTTTTTTTGGAAGGAATTTGTCTTTGTGTGCCTTGATGGTTCATGTGTATGTTTATGCGCAAGTGGGTGGGTGAATATTCAAGTGTGATGTAGGTGCATGGGTGCAGTTGTTGTCCCAGAATCACTCCACCTACTGTCTTACCTTCCTCTGCCTCTTCCCACGAGTTTATCTCCTAACTGAAGGGCGTATCCAGAAGGAAGATTTATATCTGTCTGTGTACATTTAATTTCTTGACTGTCTATAAAGCTCTGTGACTTGCTTTGGTACATCTGTGTCTAAAGGTGTCCGATTTTTTTCTTCTATATGCAAACGTTATGTGACCCTGCCTTAGCCAGTCGTACACCTCTGAGCAACCCACAATCTTTACGTCTCATCATTGGCCTTAAATATACAAGTGGCACAGGGCTGTTCAATGCCAGTCACTAAAGAGCCTCACTTTTTTGCAGAAAATACTTAACGTACTTTACTAAATGTACTTTCTATGCTAGTTATTTTCTGTAATATTTTTATATCCAACTTGATATGTGGTGGTTGCTGACTGAAAGGCTAAATGGAAATGCATATGCACATGACTGATGCACTGATTAACGTTCAGCGTTCTCTGGTAGCCAATTGACGTCTGTTGACTCCTGTTGCTATTTTGACTGCTTTAGGCTGTTTTCATGGCTTTGAATGGAAGCGGAGAGTGAAACTCAAGCTGTGATTGTGAATGTGTGCTTTGCTTGGCTGCTCTGCTTCATGTTTGACAGTGGTGGGGCTTCGCCATGTTTGATAGCGCCGCAGAGTGAGAGAACTCACAGACTCTATATGTCTCAACACTGCACACTGTGTCAAGTCTGACAGCTTTCCCTTATGGTTGCTATGTATCTCAAATGTACAGAATTATTTTTGTGCAATGATTATACTTGGAAATGCGTTTCTATGGCAAAACAATCTTGATGTTTGATGATGTGCATACTGTAATACCTGTTCATTCTGAAATGTCTGATAGCTTTAAAGTGTAGGTTCTTTATGTGCTTTAGGTTGGCCCAGATTTCTATCTATTTATTTATTTATTTTTACAATCCCCTACTAAAAAGTGATTATTTATTTAAAAACCCAAAGACTATCTGAGGATCTTCTTCCAAGATTAGTTTAAATAAAAAACTTTATTATTATAATGGATACACACACCACAGCCTGAGATTTATGAACATTCCATACACATATTATTCCCTTTTAGTCATAAAGAGTTTCAGGCGTCATCCATTACAAAAGAAAGCTAGCCTTTAGGCAGCTGCTTCAGGTTTTGATAGCATCAGATGCATTTTGGGATTAAAGGAGAATGTAAATCCCAATACCTTCTTATGTACTCCATATGGCAGTAGGTGAAAATAATCCTCCATTACAGAATCGCAGGCCATTTTCACCCCCATTAATCTGCTCTTCACAAAAGAATGCATGGAAAGGTGGAAAGGGAGATCAAAGCGAGAGGTCGGTCTAAAGATACACCAGCTCTGGTTCGGCCCGGAGTCTGAAGGGGTTTGCTTAAGAACACAAAAGCACATGAAAGCCGCTTGCAGGCAGCCAGATAGAGCACCTGACCTGGCAGACCCATGATGACGCTGGGAGGGGAAAAAAACAAGTATTTTCTCGGTTCCTTTTCCATCTTCCCTTAATCCCTGTGTACATTAGATCCTTGTTTACAAAATTACAGCCACGGTAATGAGGCCGGGATTCAAGCAGGCCTGTCTGTCATGCATAAAGCAGGCTGTCATTATAGCTTTTGTTTAAGATTTAATGATAAAAGTACAATGTTTTTTTGTGTGATGGCAGCACTAATACTAGCTTCAAAGCTTTTTTTCTTGCAAACAATGCAAAAAAAAAAAAAAGCCAGAGTACATTAGAGTGCCTGCCCATTTCTATAAATAATGATGTCAATGTTGATTTGCCTTATATAGCACCAATAAGAAATCCAGAGTCCATTTCCTTCTCTGTGCTACTTTATTTCATTCTCCTTGTGAGTCTAGTTAATGGGCTCATTAATTTTTACAGACTACTACTATTATTATTATTATTATTATTATTATTATTATTATTATTATTATTATTATTAATAATAATAATAATAATAATAATAGTAATAGTAATAATAATAACAACACCTTTAAAGTATTTATTTTCCTGTAGGAATGCCAGGGCTGCACAATGGTGCAGTGGTTAGCACGTCCACATCACAGCAAGAAGGTCCTGGGTTCAGGTTCTCCCCGAGCTTGCATGGGTTTCCTCCGGGTTTTCCAGTTTCCATACACAGTACAAAAGGCATACACATTAGGCTTATTAGCTGCATTAAATTACCCCTTGGTGTGTGTGTGTGTGTGTGTGTTGGCCCTTTAATGGTCTGGCGAGCTGTTCATGGTGTAACCTGCATTCGCTCAGTGTTGGCTGAGATACTCTCCAGCCTCCCCGTGACCCCACCAGGATTAAGTGGTTTGGCAAATGAATGATGAATGGCAAAATGAGGGGTAGGAATGCTAGTGTTGGATGGTTTTATTTATGATGAGTACAAAGCCCCCCATCCCTTCACTCCCACTATCGAAACTGACAGGTTAGCAGAAATACAATCCGATCTCAGTGTGCTTTTATATCAGCCATGGCTGTCCCATGCATTTTCTATGCAGCTCTAAATATTTCTAATTAGATAATGGGTCGATTGCATTTTATTAAGCCTGCCGTAAGCATTCTTTCTCTGGCGCCTTTTTCTTTCGCTGTCCATCAAATGATATTAATGAGCAAAAGCACTTAGATCCTCCTGGTTGTATACTGGCCTCACGGTGCCAAGAGCCTGCCTCAGCACAAAAACAAAAAAAAAAAAAAAAAAAAAACACTCACACTCACTAGGGGAAGTTAGGAACAATGTGCATGTCTTTGAACTGGGCATATTTTTGGACTGTGGAGGAAACCGTGCAAGCACAAGGAGAACATGCAAACTCCACACAGAAACTCTGTCACCCTCGTTTACCAAGACAGGTTAACTGGGGGTTGTGTGGACAATATCAATACACAGTTCAACAGCAATGACAAGAATTGTTATGGAAGCAAATATAGTACAAAGAATAATAAAAGATAACTTGGGATGAGTAAGCAGCAGCAGTTTTATAGTAGTATGTTGTATTGCTGTTATACTACTTATACTATAATACTGATAGCATTTTGGCTGAAACTTCAAAGTCGAATGATGATCAGCCATATTCATAGCGAAGCTCCATACTTATGCATCCATGCTCATGTGCCCACACAGGCAATCCAGTAAATGAAGAATACAGCCGTCGGCACTGTTTGTACTTCACAGAAAATGTTCTTGTTTAGTCAGTGTTTCTCCTCTTTAGGAGAAATAAGTTTTTGAATGGGGCGGCACGGTGGCGCAGTGGTGAGCACATCCACCTCAGAGCAAGAAGGTCCTAGGTTCGATTTCCCAGCTCAGGCATTTCTGTGTGGAGTTTGCATGTTCTCCCTGTGCTTGCGTGGGTTTCCTGCGGGTACTCCGGTTTCCTCCCACAGTCCAAAAACATGCACAGTAGGCTAATTGGCTGTTCCACATCACCCCTAGGTG